>JAAGKR010002464.1:37060-93769 GCA_011419295.1 Clarias macrocephalus | reverse complement strand
CGACTCTGGCTCTCTCCTCACATTCCACTTGGGTCATGTGTAAGCCAGTAGGCACCAGAACGAGTCCAAGTGAACAGAGGAACTGAGAGTCCTTGTCGTCTTATTCCACTTTCCTTATCAGATGAAACATCCAACATGCCCGCAGTTCAATCCTCTCTTTTCCCTCACACCACACTGTGCTTACATGCATAAAGCTTTGCTAAATTCTGCATTTTGATTGGTCAGAAAATGTTGAAAAACAGCAGACAACCAACACATAGTTTTTAAAAATATAGCTTTGTATGAGGAGACACACACACACACACACACACACACACACACACACACACACACACACACACACACACACACACACACACACACACACACTCACACGCACACACATATACTGTATATGACATGGAAGATGCAAATCTTATCGTTTCCATAGTAACAGCTAATTCTCAGAGACTAATCTAATAAGAGGACTTACTATTTAAAAAAGTAACAGTAAGTAAATTTTCCGATGTGGGAAAGTCTTTAAGATGGATGAGCTTACGCTTTGCAGTTTCCTGGTAACATGAAAATCTTTTCATATTGAGCTTGTTTATATTGATATATACTATAAATTGTTATACTGATACTCTAGATGTCCGTACAGCAGAGTCTTTGACAATCTTTAAACGACGACTCAAGACGTATCTGTTTCTCCAATCCTAGGACTAATCCAAAAAAAAAAAATTCCAAAAAAAAACAAAAAAACAAAAAAACTCTTCCCAGTTGTGTTTGACTGATGGCACTTAGTTAGTAACCTAGTAACCCAGTGTAAGTATCTATCCAGTGATGCAAACTTCAAAGCACTTTTTTGTAAGTCGCTCTGGATAACAGAATCTGCAAAATCCCTAAATGTAAATGTAAATGTACAAGTGTAAAATGATGGACATACAGTTCCATGTGCGGACAAAAAGGGATAGTTTTATATTTTTTATCTTTATATATATATATATCTTCACCAAAGCCCACATGTATGGTTAGGATTAGGAGTGTGAAATATAGTGATTTTAATGTTTCAAAAGCACGACAAAAGAAAGAGAATCAGTCGGGTGCAAGGAAAGGTCAATGACTGCGACGGTATCTACGCACAAAAAAGAAGCGTTTGTCAAAACTGGCAACAAGATAGGCGAGAAAAAGTGAACCGAGGCTGTTAATATTTCGTTTAATCTGACTGAAGAGGCCTGTATTTCTATTAGACTATCCATTCATATGATAACAAGAGGAGCAAGTGTCTAATGGAGCTGTGTGTGTGTTGAAGAAACAATGCTGCTGGAATATTTCGTGCATACATGCTGCTTCTTCATTCACACGTGTAACCTATAGTATAGTATGACAGAAATCTGGGTGCATGTGCATGTTCAAAATGTAATCCAGCCTCTTATTAGCCTTCTCTTGCTTACTTTTTTTTACCTAAACAGCGGCGGGATTAAAAGCCCCACGCACGGTGCGCTCAGACTGCATGGAATCAGTCCCGATGTAGTACAGAACTTTACCTCTCATTAGAAGGAAACTTCAAGTGCCCCATTTTTTTGGCTTACACAGACTGTGTGCTGACAGGCACGACACTTGTTAAGACTTCCAGATCAACGTGGCAATTCTCCTGCGCAAAAATCCCCCGGCGGGTCTGAAAAAGCGGCAAAGGAATTTACCGTTGGACAGAAGGGCGGGAGGCAGAGAGGCCTTTTCAAAGAGCGTGCGAGTAAATAAAACTTCCTACCTCGAAGTGAAAAGTAGGGGAAAAAGTGTGTGTGTGTGTGTGTGTGTTGGGGGAGAGGATGGGACTGGATGACGGAAAGGAGGGAGGGGGGGGTGATGAAGCGACGACGACGATGAGACGACTCACCTAATTACGCTGGGACAGAAATAGAGTCTCAGAGGAGGACGGTTCAATGAGGGAGTCATGGCGAATCAGGGGAATCCCCAGACTTGGGTTGTAATTATTACCACTATTATTCACCCAACTTGTCCTTGTCCAATTGATTGGCATGGCTGTTTCATGGCTGTTTCCAAAAAAGCTCCCTCTCTCCCTCTTTTTCTCCTCTTATTTTTTTCCCTCCGTTTCCGTCTGACAGCATGACAAATGACAAGAAAACTAATCAAAGACATTCAAATCAATTCGAGGCCTTGTCGAATGCGCCGTCTCCAGCCGAAGCTGTGAAAAACGACTGCTGATGTGAGGAAGGAAAAAAAAAAAATAACACGAGTGTCTTCAGTTGACTGATTTTCGACAGGTTTCAGAAGACCACATGAGATACTTGGCAGTAGCGATACACTCAGCATGATATGAAGCAGATTTTTTTTCTCAATAATCAGAATGTAATCAACCAAAATCTGTTCAGTGCCTTTAATGGTGTGATTCGCCAAAGGATGCTTTTTTTGGTTGATATTAAACCGTAACCAAACCTTTTATGAACAGATGCTATGGTGTGTTCTTTAGAAAAGTGACGTCTTCTATAAGGAGGCGTTCGTTTAACACTTATGGAAGGAGTCTCCTGTTGAAGGGCTTTGTAGTTAAGTTATGCCTTTATTTGTTGAATATACAGTACATTACTGCACGGGCAAATTCTTTCTTTGCATATCCTAGTTAGGAAGCTGAGGTCAGAACGTAGGATCAGCCATGATATGGCGCACCCAGAGCGGATAGAGTTAAGGCCCAACTTGGTGAGGTAAAGCTGTAATGGATTCTAAAAGGTCTCCGCAGTTTATGTTCTGCAGTTTCTCGCCAACAAGATGAAGAAACACATGTTTATACTTTAAATGCTAGAAGATAAGCGAGATATGTACTGTATATGAAAATGAAATGAAAATGGTGTCAGGGTGGCGTAGTAGTTAGCACTGTGGCCTCACACCTTCAGGATTGAGGATTCAACTCCCACCTTGGGTCTGTGTGCATGAAGTTTGTATGTCCTCCCCATGCTTGATGGGTTTCCTCTGGGTACTCTGGTTTCCTCCTAAATGTCCTAAAGACATGCAGATTGGGCTAACTGGCGTTTCCAAATTGCCAATGGCCTGTGTGTGTGTGTTTGTGTGTCTGTGTGTCCTCCAAAGGATTGGCACACTGTCCAGGGTGTACCTCGCCTCCTGAAATAGGCTCCAAGCCTACCATTCAACGCTGTACAGGATAAGCAGTATAGAAGATGATTGAATGAATGAATGAATGAATGAATGAACGAATGAAATCGGAGAACCCAAAGGAAACCTGCATGGACACATGTGAAACTCCGCACAGGCGGTAGTGAGGTGTCGCTAAAAAGTTATTGAAAAGAATTTCTTCCGCTTACACCCTAGCAGTGATTCAAAATTCACTTATTTCTCTCCTTAAGTGAAAATGCTTTCTGTTCTTTAAAAAATACACACACACACACACACACACACACACACACACACACACACACACACACACACACACACACACACACACACATCTGTGAGCAACGGAAGACACCGGTGAGGTGCGAGGTGCCTTTTTGATATTCAGATTCGCCTGCCTACACAGAGCATTATGACACATTTGGATGATCGCATTGTGGGATTAGGAGGCTGCCTTGTCATTTTCAACAACAATACGGCGATTTAGGGATGCTATTTCTCACAGTGCGCTACGCATTAACGCCGGGCCTGAAGATTTACATAAATCTTTGTCTTAAGATGAAAGAAAAAAAGGGGGGTTTGAGACAATGAAGTTAAGCTTTGGAAATGGGAAAAGAAAGTGTGTGTATGTAAGAGAGAGTGTGTGTGGAGGTAGGAAAGAAAAAGTTTTCTATTTGAAATCAATCTACTTTTGATACAAAGATACATAATGCCCTCATTTTCATGTCTTCGTCATATTAAAAAAAAAAGAGCAGGAAATATGAGTGTGTGTGTGTGTGTGTGTGTGAGAAAGAAAGAGAGAGAGAGAGAGAGAGAGAGAGAGAGCAGACACAGGCTTTCAGGCCAGGGTTAGTGCCGTGTCTTTCCCCCGAATTGCTGCGCTCCTTAATCTTATTGCCTGTGGCAGTCATTTTGAAAAGTGACCTAGATTGTTTCACCACCCCTCGCTGATTGGATTCATCCGCCGTGATTGTGAATCGGTTTACAGCACGTCGCGGGCTGGAGAGCCGAGCCGCAATCTGACCACTGACGGCCATTTTTGATCAGCTTCCCGAAATCCACAATGCAGATTTGTGAATGCTGATTACGACGCAGAAATGCTGTTAGTGCTGGCCCCTAGTCGGTTTGATGTACAACCACTGAGCCTCATTTATCATTGTTTGTAGGAGCATTGGTGAAGTTTACTCCTGACTTTGTGTAAATTTACTTACGATTGTGCGGCTTCAAATCGTATAATTATATAATCGACGCACATGCGGATTATGCAATCCCATTTATAACGCTTACTAATTTTATTCCCATGCACAAGCTTAATGGATATTTCGTGAAACCTGTTTGTTTTGTGTTAATAATACAGTATAATTGATAGATTTCGAGAAGAAATCTATAAATTAAGACGAAATAATACTTAGATTTGAATAGGACAAAAATAATGGCACCCTATAAAAAGAGTACGAGTTAGTGTGAATCTGTTCATAGCTTTGGCAGGAATGGCGGTGTAGTGGTCAGTACTGTGGCCTTGCACCTTCAGGGTTGATTCCAACCCCAGGTCTGTGTGTTGTAATAGGTTGGCAAATCAGAAAACTAAGTTCCTCCAAACAGGACGCATTTTTTATTAACACATGTTCAGAAAACAGATTTTAAGGCATGAATTGTAGTCAGGTTTACACTTTGAAGCATTGCAGTGGTTATGGAGGCACCTAGGAGGCATGTTGAAGGAATAGGCAGCAGGGCGGGCACGAGAGGGAGAGGGTGTGGCAAGCAGCCTTCGACTTGCTGTATTCTACTTAGAGTTTGCAGAGTCTGTAAAAACAGAGTCTGAGTATGAGCACATGTTTGAAAAGGATCTCCTCACCAGTCAAGGGTTCTGGCCACCGGCGACAGGAGAAGGGTTGGTACTGAGTGTTCTCCAGCCCAGGCGAAGCGGCAAGCCCTGTCCCCTTTCCACCCACATAGGGGCTGCAGAATGAGTGGCATGCTCTATGCTGTGGGTGTTACAGGTCCAAGAGAGAAGCTTTTGAATATATGCGTGCACTGGTTGTAAATCCACTGTCATAGTGTGTAGAGTTCTGTGTTCTCCTCGTGCTTATTGGGTTCCCTCTTCATACTCCGCCCCCCACAGTCTAAAAACGTGCAGATTAAGCGAACTAGCATTTCCAAAGTTACAGTAGTAAGTGTGTGAGTGAGTGTTTGAGAACGTGTGCTTGTGTGCCCTGTGATGAACTGGCACCCCAACCAGGGTGTACCCGCCTCATGCCCCGGGTCCCCTGTGATAGGCTTCAGACATCCATGCATAGCTAACAAATTGAGCATGTTTGGTAATTTAAACTATTACCATATACACCTGGGGAAATGAAAAACCTGATCATATTAATTTGAGAATTATTATAATTTTTTTTTTTTACAAAAAACAATGATAACTGTGCCAACACAAACTAGCCATCCTGTGCAAAAGAACAAAAACTTTACTCTCTTTTACTCAAACCTCAGCTCAGATTCCAGTCGAACGTTCCTCTTTCTTGACAACAAAGACGAGACAGCTGTAGCGTGTCTTTTGCATTATCACACACTCTCCCTGCATCCCAGGCCATGAATCCTGGATCCATATGTCCGGCATATGACGCGACGGCCCCCCTGCTGCGATAAATAAGTGTGGCGGAGTCGAGCCATGGAAACACTTTGGTGATTCTAATTCCAGACGAAAGGTCATTATTTATTGCTTTTCCCCGCCTGAAGCAGGAGGCCGTGCCTGTCCCTACATCTCTCCAGCCCTCCATTGCTATATCGCTCCTTCCCTCAATCTGATGTAATAAAATAAACAAATGGCAGTAAGGCGAACTTGGATAACCGCAAAAAAGGTTATTTACATGTGCAGAAACTTCAGTCAGCATCAGCACTGACAGGAGCCACACGCCTCTATCAGATAACACACAGACTCGCTTTGTGTGTGTGTGTGTGTGTGTGTGTGTGTGTGCGTGCATACACATGTGTGTGCGCATTCTCATTGCTCTGGGATGTTTTTGTTCATTCTGGTGTGATCAGTTCCCAGGGTCTGGAGTCCTCCGTAACATGACATTGTAATCTCGGCCATGTTTTATTTATGGACTGCGCCGAAGCAGATAACGGCTGTTTTAACAAACAAAGATGATTGCTTCGGGGGCTACTCACTCATCCTGGGGTAATTAAGGCAAAGTAGCTGGTTGGGGTAGCATGCATGCAGTTATCTATTATTTCACTTTAGAAAGCCGTGTGTGTGTGTGTGTGTGTGTGTGTGTGTGTGTGTGTGTGTGTGTGTGTGTGTGTGTGTGTGCGGACTGTATAGCAGAAGGTGTTTGTGTGCTTGGTCACTAGGTGCTAGGTTCAAAAGAGAAATGCTAAAAAGAGGGTTTCGATCAAAAGGTCTACTGTCACGTCTTATCTTAGACGTCTGAGGCTAAGCAAGGAATAAAACATTCTGGATTGTTCTGTAATCGAAAATGAATCAACTATTTTCTTAAAAGCTACAGTAACAGGACTCTTTAAATGTTTCTTCATATTTTGCTTCAAAAGAGACAGACGTCTTGTATATTCAGGCTTCCTGAAGGACGTTTTGGTCTCCCATTTTTCCTGTTTCAGAGGAATGTTTTTAATTTTATGAATCCATACAGTGACCTACGAATCACTCACTCACTCATCGTCGATACCAATTTATCATGTATTCAGGGTCACAGGGGGCCTGGAGCCTATTCCAGGAGACCTAATGCTTGAGGCGGGGTACTCCCTGGACATGGTGCCAATCCATCGCAGGGCACACACACACACACACACACACACACACACACACACACTCATTCAAACACTATGTGCAATTTGGGAACACCAATTAGCCTAGTCTTGGGAGAAAACCAGAGTACCTGGAGGAAAACCCACGGAAGCACAGGGAGAACAAGCAAACTCCATGCACACTAAGACGGGTATCGAACCCAAACCCTGGAGGTGCAAGGCGACAGTGCTAACCACCTATGAATCAGTCAAGCATAAAAAAAACAGCTAACTTGAGGCATGAACCAGTGAGAAACAGGTGCAGATGGTGACAGATGATCAGTCTGAGTGGTTGGAGCCACAAAATTTAAATTTAATTAAGTTTACTGTGAAGAAATGAGAGGGACTCAAGCCTTTTGCACAGTCCTATACATTTTTACAATTTACATTTTTATCAATTTATTCTTATGTCACTTAAAGCAGCTGTAAACAATTTTCCCCTCTCTTAAAAACCACAAAGCTTAAATGAAAACATCTGCATGTCAGGAAATGTTCTGACTATTGCAAAGCATTGACACTGGAGACTCCTTTTAAGCACTGCCTTGGTTAAATAACATCACAGATTGTTAATTTGTTGGTTAGGAACAATACGGTTATAGTGTGTGCATGAATAAAAACCTTTGTTTAAGTTACTAGACTGCAGCCAGAGCTTCGGTCAGAGAAAATGAAGCAATGCCTTTTGACCAATCAGAATCGAGAGTTCAACAGTACTGTGGTAAACAGAGGTGGGTAGTAACGAGTTACATTTACTCTGTTACATTTACTTGAGTAACTTTTTGGAAACAATTTACTTCTATGAGTTGTTTTACTCTACCATACTTTTTACTTTTACTTGTATAGATTTGTGAAGAAGAAACGCTACTCTTACTCCACTACATTTGGCTCCACTCGACTTGTTACTTTTCTAACCATTTATTCTTCCCATGTAGCCGGTTGCTCTACACTGTAAAAAAAAAAAAAACGTTAAATTTTACGGTAAAAAACTGGCAGCTGTGGTTGCCAGAATTTTACTGTAAGAAATACGGTAGCACCGTTATTGCACTGTAAAAAATAAAAAAAAATTGCCAGAAGTCTACCGTAAAAAACATGCCAGCAATTTTTTTGGTTGTACTCATTATACTTTATAGATAAAAATTTATAATTTTTTTTTTTTCCGAGCCTGGTCGGAATCAAACCCAGACCCTGGAGGTGCAAGGCGACAGCGCTAACCACTGCACTACCATGCTTGCTACGCAATTGTTGTCATTGTTGGACAGTTTCCCCACGCACCCCACACTCCAACAACGACAACCCTTATGTAGCACGCATGGTAGTGTAGTAGTTAGCACTGTTGCCTTGCACCTCCAGGGTCTGGGTTTGATTCCCGGCCAGGCTCGAAAAAAGAACAATTAAAATCTGCATAATGAGTGCAAAACATTGCTACCATATTTTTTACAGTAAACTTCTGGCAACCACAGCTGCCATTTTTTTTACCGTAAAATTTACCAATTTTTTTTACAGTGTACCCCATGACTGTTTCACCAATCAGACGCAACAACAATAATCACATGACTCTATTTGACCAATCAGGTCAGGCGGCATAGTGGGGGAAAAAACCTTCAGCCAGTGTTCTATAAATTCATCCTATCTGTGAATCCGTCCTGGGTATGCACAAAAGTTTTAGCAATTTTCTCTAATTTTGAGAAACGCTCATAAATCCATGCTGCTACTAGTGGGATCTTGCGGTTAGTGTACAAACTTGGGGTGAGTATAGAATGCTTTTTTTCATGTTTGTATAATTATATGTTAACTTTAATTGGACATATAATCTTACTTTACCAGTCTATGAATATTTCAGTACAATAATTCAATTCAATTTTATTTGTATAGCGCTTTTAACAATTTTCATCTTCGCAAAGCAGCTTTACACTATCAAAAGAATTATAAGTAAAAAAATGAGTATATTTCAGTACAGAATTAATTGCCAACACACGTGTTGTACATTTTTATGCATCCCCAAAAATATGATGCATCCCTGGGATCATATACGAAGCATGTTTCAATGGCAAAAGAACAGCTTCATACTGTGTCTTGTCTGTCTGCCAAAACTGACACACACCTCAGTATATATATATATATATATATATATATATATATATATATATATATAGGCTACTCTACCCACCTATGGTGGTAAAATGAAAATGTAAAACTGTAACTCATGTCCTCCAGCTTGTTTATTGACGTAAGTAAGAAGTAAAAAGATGGATCTGGAATTTGATGGCGGAGACGGTGGGGATGGCGGGGACAGTGGGGACGATGGGGACGGTGATGTGTTTGCTGTAGGCCCTGTCCCTCGCCATGTTTATTTGTAAACTGAGCAGACAATATGAAAAGCTGGGCTGTACAAAGAGTCCGGGATGCCAGCTGGCTGAGGGTATTCACCCCCCCAACACATACACACTCACTCACACAAACACTCACACGCACACACACACACACACACACACAGACAATGCCAAGCGCCTCACCAGACGCCTGGATGTGCACACACACACAGACACATATACACTCACACACTTTCAAATAAGTGCCAACTGCAAACGCATACCCTTATCTGGCCCTAATAGTTTACCCAACATCAACTAACATGCATTTTGTTATTAAAACCAATAGCCATCTTTTAGGCAACGTTGCTAGCTTGATAAAAGAGTGCTACGATTTTCATTTTTATATTTAATAGTTTTATACAACAGGAAGAATTTAGCTAACTGCTTATCATCGCCTAGTTTTTGTTGGAGAACTCATGCTGTCTATGCTAGCTCACAGTTAGATAATGCAGTGTTTAGCTAACTGTTTGGATTAGCTAATGTTGAGAATGTAAGCTTACCATTTAAACACAATGCATTCATTGACTTTATTTGTAAACCAGTAGCACACGCACACGCACGCACACGCACACGCTCAAATAATTTCCTTTGCCCACTGCATAACCTTATCTAGATCCTAACAGTTTCCCCTCGCTTGCTAGCAAACATGTCTACTTGTTTTAATGCCACAACATATCTTCCATCGTAGATGTTTTGTTTGTCTTAAAAGGGCACAATGTTTTTTTTTTTCTTTTAATTTCATATACAATAAAAATTGTACATGAAAATTAAATTGAACATGAAATTAGTTAACAAATGTTGTTACACTGACTACATAACATCCGCAAATTCCTGCTTGAGAGGTGAAGCTAGCTAACACTAGCTAGATGCAGTGTTTAGCTAACTGTTTGGCTTAGCTAATTATGCTAATCCATTTCATTTATTTGCCACCCAATAACAAACACACACACACACACACACACACACACACACACACACACACACACACACACACACACACACACACACACACACACACACACACACACACACAGGATCCAGGTAGCCTCTGGTCTTCCCACTGATAAAACACCATGATGCACTGACAAGTTGGATTTTTTTCCTTTTGCTCAAAGTTTATGTGTGTGTGTGTGTGTGTGTGTGTGTGTGTGTGTGTGTGTGTGTGTGCCCCCCAGCGAGAAAACAAATTGTTCTCTGTTCCTGTTCACATCAATTGATGTTCTATTAAGACCAGATGGCCTTGATAGGCGTAAACCCATCTTGCAGAAAATACATACAAAATGTTGATGTCTATTAATTTTCTGTCGTTCCCACTTCTACACCGAGGAGCTTTAGCCGTGGGCTGATGGCACCCTGACCAAGAATTTCGCTTTCCCCTGTTTGTTCATTCTCTACACACACACACACACACACACACACACACACACACACACACACACACACACACACACACACACACACACACACTTTGTAACTGGTGTGGCCATGGAACACTTGTGTGTTCTCATCTCAGTGTTAATAAGGAATTGTTTCAGTGTGTGAGCTTATACAGTATGTGATAACAATTGATAAATATTTGTTGAAAATTATGCCTTTTGTTCCTATTCGATCAATCCCAAATGCTTGATGATTTCCATAATGCCATAAGTAAACTACAAGGGATAAACCTTCAAGTCAAACCAGGCCTTTTGATTGCTTTTATTGTTTTAATAATAGAAGACAGTTAAGAGAACATAAACACCCTTTTTCAAGGTAGAAAGTTTTCTTAGTACACTGGAGCCATGATCGGACTGCCTGCTTCAAGGCTGAAACACTGGCCTCCCAGGAACTCCTTTAACGGCCTCAAGATGCAAATGGATGGAGCAAGGCCAGGACTCGCAAGAAGGTGTGGCAATAACTTGTGTTGGTGTGGTGGTGAATGATTGTGTGTACAGTTCCCACAGACAGTTGGCAAGAAGTTATCCATTGATTTTCAAAGATCAGGGATTCCACACTCTGGGACACTGTGGCCACAATAATACATGGATGTAGGGAGTTTTTTTAAAAATGTTTGTACCATTAAAAATTTTTTTAATCACAGGCGGCATGGTGTTGTAGTGGTTAGTACTGTTGCCTTGCACCTCCAGGCTCCAGGTTCGATTCCCATCTCTGTGTGCATAGAGTTTTGCATGTTCTCCCTATGCTTGGTGGGTTTCCTCTGGGTACTCTGGTTTCCTCCCACCGTCCAAACACTGTGCAGATTAGGCTAAGTGGCGTTCCAAAGTTGTCCGTATTGTGTGTGTCTGTGTTTTCCCTGCGATGGATTGGCACACTGTCCAGGATGTACCCCGCCTCGTGCCCCCTGCGACCCTGAATGCAAGATAAAGTGATTTGGACAGTGAGTGAGTCTCATCACTGTACTGTGAAGTCTTCTAAATGCCAATCACTTCAATCATGCCTTCATTCACCAAAAAGTTTCCAATTTGACTTGTACGCCCCTCGTATATCATATTTTAATTTGTGATAGAGTAGTCAATTTGCAGAGTTCTCAACTTTGATTGGTCAGAAGGTGTCGCTTCATGAGCTCACTTTAATACAAATACTTTTGTATCATAACAAATTGTCAACAAATCATCATCTGTTTGTAGATATGATGCTTCTAAGGAGAGGTTTAATTAACATTCATGGAATGAGTCTCCAGTGTCGGCATTCATGAAAGTAAAGCTGTGACTTAAAAGTCCAAAATTTTAACCCAGATCGCAGAGCTCCCCCAAAGTTTGAGTGTTTACACTCTCAATGGAATACATCTCAGAAAATGCATCAGTTAATGTCACTTCAGAGAATAGCAGAGCCAGCAAGCCAGGGGAGGGGCTCTTTATATATGAGGTCACAATAGGGGGAAAATCTAATTGGCTTATTTAAGCTTTAGCCAATATTGTGCTTTTTTCTCTCACGTTTTTTGTTTATTCATGCACACTAGAGACCCATCTGAAAGTTACAATCTTCAGGACAGAGCAGTGTACTCTTTTTCCTAAGCATTTTAATCAACACCACGCTGTTGTTGATTATTCTGATAGAAATGCATGCCCATCGCGTTTTACACCAGGCAAGTATTGGATTACTATGCTCATACGTGCTCATAATAATCACAATTCTGGATCTTAAAAGAAGTGTACAGTACAGTATATGGTTGGTGTGAGACAGATTAAGTTCTGGTATCTCAGACAAATCTGTTTTGGCAGATTTTAATATTCCCAGACCTGGCCACCCGGCTCTCAACTCCGCTTTCTGCATCTTTTCATCTTTTGAGTTTTGGACAAATGTTGACTCATCACAGCTCTTGAATGTCAGCTGCCAGCTCTCTCTCATTTGGTGGCCCTGTGATCAGAGGCTGGTCGGAGAATTTGGCCATAAAAGGCGTCTCCGGTAACTTGATACCAAGTCCCGAGCCGAGGCGACCCTGTCAACTCCCTCTCACACACCCTCACACTCACTTTCTCACACACAAACACACACACACACACACACACACACACACACACACACACACACACACACACACCCCTTCGAGGTTTGAAGCTTGTGCTTGAAGAACATAGGGTTCTTCAGGGATCTGGTTTTACTGCGGCTTGTCATTTCGGTCAGCCCGCTTTACTCTATCGCTGTTCGAGTCTCTGTCACAGTTTTCTAAAGGGAAACTTCCCGCCTTTGTATCTCCTAAGCCAGCTCACGTCACTCAGAGCTAGCCGGAAAACATGTGGACGGCAGTGTTTACTGGAGCCGTGAAGGGGGCTTCCTGTGGTCCATTCAAAGGGGTAGGCAAGCTTGTGATATGGACAGAGTCAGTGCTTTCTCTGGCATTCATCACACTTTCACATTTCACAGCACAGCGGTTGATAGGTTAGGGCATTGACCCCCTTCGGAGCTGGCGCTGCTTGATTGCAGGGTCCGACAGTCAAATTAATGCAGTGGTGATAAAGAAAGCAAGCATAATATTTTTCTTTTTGCCTCTTTGCAAGGCATGTCCATGTCTTGGACACAGTTCCAACGGATCCATCCTGACCTGACCTTAAAGCAGGACCTCAACCTGGGGAGTGGATAAAAAAGCCCACAAAAGTGTGTGTAATTATGAATGGTGTCTCTAGGGAATATAGACACACACACATGCACACACACACTCCATCTATGAGGCATATTTAGGCACAGTTCAGTCATTTTCTTTGGAATATCCCAACATAAACCTCTCCGACTGCATTATTCAACAGATTTTGGTGTCTTAAGATCCTTTTTAATGGAAACACAGTGAACTTGACATTGTTCATACTGGCTGAGCAGCTGGTTGAGGGTTGAAAGCGATTTTTTAGCACTAGAAGATCCTGAAAGAGTTCTGATTTTGGCACTGCTAGAACACACTGTACCTTGCTGCAATAAAAAAAAAAAAACATTTACAATAATCAAATTCCACAAAAAAAAAACAAGAACTCAATCAAATGATCAAAATGACTTAATTGACTGTTTATTGTTTGAGTCTACACGACCTACAGTAATGCTGATGATGCATTAAACTAAGTAGAGTTATGCAAAAAAAAAAAAAAAAAACATCTCAAGGAAATCTCTTTTAGAAAACTAATCAACAAGTGTTTCCCAAAGAGCATCGGTTGACATGTTTTATTCCTCTTATACAACAAATTGCCAATTATTGCTCTTTATCAAGTAAAGAATGAAGCATTTCTAGTTACATGTAATGTTGTAGATTGCCCTTGAAGCTTTGTAAAATCGTAAATGTAAAATGTAACGTAAATATTGGCACCTCTTATTTAACAAAGACAAAGGTCTGTAAACCCGGTTAATAAATCATCTTAAATGTTTCTATCCACGCCTATAAATTTTCACTGTTTTTGAACTTTCTTAATTGAGAATCTGATGTGAATGTTGATTACCCCCTTCTGCTTTCTTCCCCCATTCTTTCACCTGCACACTTTTCCTCTTAGGCGACCTCAAGTTCGCTCAGTCTGCACTTGACCGCCAGCCCTTTTGTTCTCCTGGAACGACAGGATGTGAACGTGTGAGGGCAGACAGCGAGGGGTTAAGGCTGACACTTGGTGTGCGAACTGCTCTGACCTGTTCTGATGGTTTACATACCTTGTCTCAGTATCAGCCAGCTCGCCCTGGGGCCAGTGAGGGAGTGAAACCCAAGATCCAACCTAACTTCTCCTCCTCCCACCTTCAGCAGGCAAAATGAAGACCCCTGTTTTTCTTTATGCGTACAAAGAAAGAAAAAAAAAAAAACCTCGGATCTGACCTAGAGCTGTGAAGCTATCTAGACATCTTTTCTTTTAGCGTCAAATGAAAACTTCCTGAAAGCGGGAACGGGCCTGTATAGGGGCGCCTACCGAACTGTGTCTTGCGATTCCCTTTTGATAGCATTTCCCTTCACCGCGTCACATGATAAAATCTTCTTTTTGCTCTTTATGCATTTCATTGTTTGAACACTGAATTATCATATTTTTTTTATTTCTCACCCTCTATCGCATGCATATGTCTCTGAATGATAAGTTGACCTTTCTGGAATCGCCATCAGATGGAATGGTTATTGAAATATCCTCATGTAGCGAGATTAAAAATGAAAAAAAAAAAAAAAAAAAGGCCAGTTTGGAAATGCTTCGTGGTATTTGTACATACAGTACAGGCTATTAAATTGTGAGTTCCTCGAGCAAGTTCATGCCACAATTCCCCCCCCCCCCCCCTCAACCGCCCCAACCCCACCGCACCCTTCTCTCCCTCCCAGACCTCTGCATACCATTTTCTCTGGTTGCGACGGCATTCCAGGAGAACAAGACCAGACAGCGGTGCTAGGACGTAACACAACTCTGATATTTCTTTAGGGAGAGAACATTTCATCGGACAAGCCTGAGAATTTAGATTTTGTATTTTTTTTTACATGAAGCATAACAAAAACACATAGTTACTCTAAGATTTTAAAATGTACTATTGTGAGAAAATCTTGTCATAAAATAAACATTCCTGTCATGCGTTAATGTAGCTAGAATACACACTTTCCACAAAGGGTTCTAGCTTCCTATTTAGCTTCCTGATTGGGTACAACACTTTTTTGTTTTTAGGGTACTTTAGGGTTTTCCCCAAGATGGATGAACTAAAGAATGATTATGTGTAATGTGTAGATTAATTTTAAAAGCAAATTTGTATACCAAGCATCATCTTAATTCATACACATTTATAACCATGTGAAAGCAAAAAAGGTCAAAATATCAAAAATACAGAAAGTTCCCTTTGACTTTTTGTTGGTTGGTTTCTTTCTTTTTCTTTCTTTCTTTCTTTCTTTCTTTCTTTCTTTCTTTCTTTCTTTGTCTTCTTTCAAAGTCTTGGCAAGTGTATCATGCAGTTTTGCATTTTTTAATTGTTGTTTCTCATTTCATGATTGTTGCATAATCGTTCTGTGATGTCGCCTACAAAATTTCAATAGACTGTCCATTTATTGCCTTTTATAAAGTCCGTGCCACATTTACGTACTCGATTCCTACCTTCACGAACCTTGTGGTACAAAACTACATTAAGGAAACACAACATAGATGTTGTTCACAAATACACTTTTCTCTGTGTTAAACAATGCTATTGAAATTGCCACGAACATAATCTATCCAGACTCCAGCGTTAAATTCAAAACAAACCAGTTAGGGTCAAACAAGCCGGGATATTGGAATGAGGGTTTACTCAAGTGGACCATTAGTCTTCATAATAAAACGCATCCCATGTCAGCAAGCACCCGGTCGATTAATATTCGCCTCGCTTGCATTTTCCCTTAGTCAGGCTGTCCCGGTGCAAGCAGGCCCCAGACCTGCCTAGCGCAATTAGAGTGATATATAGGCACAGGCTGTTTCCTTCAAGGGTAAAACCTTCCTCCAGGTCATTACCATGGCTAAAAGTGGGTCTACAGCAGTTGGACATGGAGCTCTTCTCGTCCTCTTTTTTTATAAGCTCTGAAGGTATGGTGCCAGAAAAGCAAGCATGAGCACAGTGGGGTTGATTCAGGAATCTGCTTGTGTCAGGTGAGGGCATGTTGGATTGCTACCAGCTTGATTACGCAGACTTAACGACCGTACACTATCTTTACCTGTAACTCATCCTCCAGTGAAAAGGGAAGTGAGTCGTCTTCTACAACATAGAAGCTCATGTTTTAAACTAAACTCTATTAAAATGTACAATTTTTTTTTTTCCAGTGGACCTTTAGTATGTATCACGTTTTTTTTTTAAAACCATATTTTAAGGTACATAATTGGACCTTTAGGACCAGCTCTAAGGATCTACTCTAAAACAGATTTAAAGGTACATCAAGTACACCTATTCAGGTACAAGCTAAACTGGTATGAAAAAGTACAGTTTGATCGCATTAATTTTAGTTCAAACACACTAATATTAATTAGTTCATTCTCTCCATCTAGCATCATAAATGTTTATTGGGTTTAAGCCTCTGGCAGAACTCTTAAAGTCCCCAAGTAGAGCCTTTTCAGGAAATTAGACATCCAAAGTAACGCATGAGGAAAGTAAAAAAAAAAAAAAATAGGTTTAAGCATTTTACCTTTGTCAGAATGTTTATGTAGTAATTAGAATCTGATCCCTCCTTCTGAATCTCTGAAGTAATCAAGGAGACTGGATTGACTGGAAGCTGAAAGCCCATTGAGGTGGATATAGCAGTTCTTCATTTTCAAAGCTATTGTTATGTTGTGAGACCCTTCGAGAAACATGGGTAACTCAGTAGTTAAGGTTCTGGCCTTCTGACCTGAAAGTCTGGATCAAGCACAGCCCAGCACAGCCAAGCTACCACCGTTTGGCCCTTAAGCAAGGTCGTTCACCCTCAACTGCTTAGATACAATCAGCTGTCAAACTGTCAACCTGACCCTGTAAGAAACAACCACTGAAACGATGGATATATCTCCAGGGTGGGGAATATTCGTTGCCGGATGTGTCTGATGGCACTCGGACGACCTTTACTTTTTATATGGTGTCAACTAATATCTTTGGTTGTTAATTTGTCTTTTTAAAGGAACTCCTTTACAAAAAGGCACAAAGTAGAACGTCTTTAGAAAGCTATCCAAGGAACCTCGAAGCAACTCTAGTGCACCTGAGACATTTGGAGAGATTTTGCCAACTTTCTTGTCTTATTTAAAGACAAACCTCAAAACACAGGAGTGTTTCACACACTGGAAACCATAAACCGGCAGCACTTTGTGGTTCTGTGTGAATTTCAAATATGAATTTGCATCACAGACCTGTTTAATAAAGGTAAATGCTGTGGACATTTGAATGGGTGCAGGGCCAGAGGAATATGAAAAATATGAAAAACGGGTCGTCTGAATATCACTAGTTCATCCTGATGGCATATGGCCAAATGGCTGAAGGAAAAACAGGTAAGCTGCTTGGCAATGGGAAAATAAAATAAAAATGCCTCAGTCTTAACACACCATCTGTAACATTAAAACTTTTAACACTTTTATTAATTAGTGTTTTTTTTTAACATTCTAAGTAAAATGATGAAGCATCCATAAATAAAATGATTGATATAAACCCCTTAATTAACATATTTGTAGCTGATAATTATCAGAAATCAGAATTTACATGATTTACATTTAAGAACATTCTGTATTTTTTTTATTGAATTTATGTTTTTAGTCATTAATTACATAAAGAGAAAAAGCAGGATCAGTTACTTTGCATTGAAAAAGTTTTTCGGACAGAGGAGGTTACACTTTGGGGTTTGTCAGGAACTGGTGAGGGAATTAATGTTTATAGGTGCTATAACATAAGCGATGGCAGGGTTTATTTATATAGAACATAGATCATTCAAATCAACAAACAAATGATTAAAAACTATGATGTTTATGTTATTTATTTTTTAAAAACTAAACTTTGTCAGCATTGGCAAATTGCTGTGGTAGGAGAGGAATAACATGCTAATCTGTAACGACTTTACCTTTGACAACACTGGAGACTCCTTCAATAATCATTATCTAAATGCAGAGGTGGGTCGAGTAGGCAAAAAATGTAACTCAAGTAAGAGTAGCTGTACTTCAAAATAATATTACTCAAGTAGAAGTAAAAAAGTATTCGGTGAAAAGACTATTTAAGTACTAACTTTTACAAATTATAATAATAATAATTATATATTTATATATATTGGAACCTTGGATTACGAACATAATTTGTTCCGGAAGCAGGCTTGTATATCAAAACACTCGTAAACCAAATTGTATTTTCCCATAAGAAATTATGGGGGCACAGTGTTTGTGTGTGTGTGAATGACCCCCTCTCCTCTCCCTCTTCTCATCTTACACAGTAACCCTTCCTCTCTTATTTGAGTTTCACACACACACGAACACACACAACGGAAACTGTTTTATTGGGAAAATATAATAAAACAATCTCTCTAATGACACTCGAATGACAACAGAATCACTGCTGTAAAGTAAAAATAAAACAAATTAACCTGCACATTACCTACATGATACTCAGTATTTGTGAACTAAGACTTGCTCGTTTTTCAAGTCAAAATTTATTAAACATCTTTGGTCGTCTTGAGCTAACTGCGTTACTTGCAATTCGAGGTTCCACTGTATACACACACACACACACACACACACACACACACACACACACACACACACACACACACACACACACATAGTATGTATATGCTGAAGTGTGTGTCTGTTTTGGCAGATAGAGAAGACACCGAAGTATGAAGTTGTTCTTTTTCCAGCGAAACAGGCTTTATATACTGTATGATCCCAGGGATGCATCATATTTTTTCAACATATGTGTTGGCGATTAATTCTGTACTGAAATATACTTACAGTATACATTCATAGACTGTTAAAATAACGTTATATGTACAATTAAAGTTAACATATAATCACACAAACATTCTGTACTCAAAAAAAGCATTCTATACTCACCACAAGATTGTACACTAAATGCAAGATTCCACTAGTAGCAGCATGGATTTATGGGCATTCCGCAAAATTAGACGTTTGTGCAAGTGAGCGTACTCAGGATGGATTCACAGGTAGGATAAATATATAAAACACTGGCTGAAGGTTTTTTCCCCACTATGCCGCCTGACCTGATTGGTCAAATGGAGTCATGTGATTATTATTGCTGCGTCTGATTGGTGAAACGGTCACGCGGTAGATCTACTAGTGCATGTTTACAACAAATGGTTAGAAAGGTAACGAGTCGAGCGGAGCCGAATGTAATGGAGAAAGAGTAGCGTTTCTTCTTCGCAAATCTATGCAAGTAATAGTAAAAAATAAAAGTAAAAAGTAAATTTTTTTACAAAAAGTTACTCAATTAAATGTAACGGCGTAACTTGTAATGTAACTTGTTACTACCCACTTCTGGCTATATGTCATATTTTAATAGCTTATTGTTTATTGTTCATTCGCAAATGATCCTAACTGTTATACAAAATTAATTGACACCTTCTGACGAATCGGATTCATATATCCAGCAGCGATGAAAAAAGCTTACATGATGAAACAAATATCTAAAAGAAGATTGACTAACCATCGGGGGTGCTCATATTTATCTTTTCTATTGAGCCAGCCTAAAAGGAGGAAGAAAAAAAGAGAAAAGCATGCTGAGGGAGGACCTGAATTACACATTCACTACATAACAAGGTAGGCAGACAATCTGTGCAGCTGCCCCTTTGCATTCCCAGGCAGATATTGATGTCAGCGGAAGCTAAATAAAAGGCAGTCTTAAAGGACCGGCATTGAGGAGAGGAGCGAGTGCGTCTCTCGCCCATAAGGGTCTCCATATGGGATCGTGTGGATGGAGCTCCTTCATCATCCTTTCACCTGCGCTCAGACAGATGGACGGAGAGGGGACCGCTCGGCCGTTAATTGCCCTTTTCCCTGCTTTTGTCGCATCGTGGTCCTCAGGTTCGCTGGGCCCACTCTAATTAAAGAGCTTTGAGAGCGAGAGCCAGGCATCTGGTCACTGCCATTCTCATTTCCACTCACCAAACAGAGACGGCCAGACAATGATAGCCAATTATCTTGTTTATTAAAAGAAAGGGAAAAAAAACCAGGAGGATGAGGCCTAGGTGGGTAATGATTAGTACCGATAGGGGTGCGTTGGGCTGCAAATCATAACCGGGAGCTTGCTGGAATTTAGAGACACCTCTCTAAACCAGTGTCCTGGATTTATGGATTTCTAACTTTGCAAGGAATCAAAGTGAAAGTTATTTTATTCCCTGTAAAATATCAAATGATGAAAGTAATATGTGTGTTTAGTAAACTTAATGTAATTTATATAGAAAAGATACATGCGTATATCAGATCATGTATGATGAATAAGAGGTCAATGTGTGGGAAAAATATTCCTGCAAATAATAATAATATATATTTTTAAAATAATAAAAAAGACATAAGAAAGTAATAGCTACTATTTAAAGAAAAAATACTGTTTAAATGAATAATATCTAATAAAAGTGTAATAAACGTTATAAAAGTAATATAAAGTATACATTAAAAAAACCTCTGTTCATATTTTTGAAACAGGGGCAGCATGGTGGTGTAGTGCTTAGCACTGTGACCTCGTGCTCCAAAGTCTCCTGCGATAGGCTCCAGGCCCCCCAGCAACTAAAAAGGTTAATGAATAAATACATAAATAAAATAAAATACAAAATAACAATAATGAATGAATTTCATACATTATTAATAAATTATAGCTCTCTGCCATCCAATCAGAATCAAGCATTAAACATGCTAGTTTTCATAAAGCACATAGTATCTACATATAACATCTGTCATAACACATATGCTAAATAGTAGACAAGAATTTGCATGTTTCATAAGCTGTCACGGCATCAAAGAAGACAATTACCAATTATAGCTGAGATGAGACATCGTCTCTGACACGTTTCTTGACGTAGTCATGACACATGGCTTGTGACATGACGTTCAGGCGAAATGTTATTTAGTGCTACTGAGGTTTGATCAGCTGTCATATATTGTTTTTTAGAATTTGATTAAAATTTTTCATTTATCATTTTAGAAACAGTACTTTTAAAAAAAAATTGATTTGTCTTCTTCCCAGACAAGATCAGCTTCCAGAACTTTACTCGTTGAAGTCCATTTCACTAGCAACTTCCTAAAAACTATTCCAGTGTCACGTGATGGAGAACATAAAATCCAGCATTTAAATCAATTTTACCTGTAGCTAAGTTCATGCGAGTGATTATGATACTTTATGAAAGTGTTAATGTTTTACAATTATCTTTACATTATAAATATTTATCACATTTACACTAAGGTCTTATTTTATTAGTTCTTGTTCTTCTTTTATGACTGTTAATTTCTGTACTTAATGTTGCTATTGCTTTTAATATTTGCAGTTTTAAAATTACAGTGCAACTACTTTTATATGCTTTGTATTATTATTATTATTATTATTATTATTATTATTATTATTATTATTATTAGTCCTGAGCTCTTCTCCAGTTTGTATGGAGTAAAGGAATCACATGAATGGATTTATCTTCTTCTTTTTCCCTGGCTGGTTGTCTGGTTGTCAGAGTCCACTTTAAGGTCTTATTGTTTGTTTTGAGAGCTCTTAATGGGCCAGCCCCCTTCCCACATGGCCCGCAGTTTATCCCCCGGGGGGTCTCTAAGGTCTCTGAGGTCAGTTCCTGTGGTCTGTTCCACAGTCTCATCTAAGGCCTGGAGGTGAAGGTTAAAATGCTTTTGCAACAGCACTGCTGAAGGCTGCACGGCTGAATAGTATTTAAGCACATCAACTGTGTGAGCATGTGTCGCATATGTGGAGTAACACTCTGACCTAGATCTGTTGTTTTAAACGCACTTAAAAAAAAAAACTCACTTCTTTTACAGCCAGACACGTTGAGTGCCTTCTGCCTCTCTAGCGAGTCATGTCACTGTCCTCCTTTCCGTTGCTCGCCAGTTATCCGCAGCGACAGAGCGGCTACAAGCATTTAATCATGGAATTAGCGGCGTCGTGCGCCGGGGTCAGAGCGAGACGAGGACAGGCTGGAAGTGACGCTGATGCTAAAAGGGCCTGGCTATGATTTGCTTAATAGCCTCTTTTGTGCCGAAGCGTAGCACTGAGAAGTCACATGACACTTGGGGAAGATGTGGGACAGTGACCTTGCCATGATTAATTGACATTCTGTCTGCTGAGGAATGAGAAGAAGCTAGTTCATTCCACCTTGCCTTTTAGCAATCATTTAAGTGTAGGAAAGCTGCTAGGTCTCACTTACTCGGCCAATCAGGAAGTCTTCCAGAAACGTCTTCTCACAAACCCGTCACAAAACCCCTTAAGACACGTCTTCTTCATGTTTAACATACATCCCTGCATGATATGTGGTGAAGCATTTAGGTGGTGATGCAGAAATACAGGATAAGGGCAAAATCTTTTGGCCAAACCTGCAATGACATTGTATCCAGATACATATATATATGTTCAATATGGAGTTGGTCCCCCTTTTGCAGCTCTAACAGCTTCCACTCTTCCGGATTTTGGAGTGTTTCTGTGGGAATTCGTGCCCACCCGTTCAATAGAGCATTTATGAGGTCAGGCACTGATGTTGGACGAGAAGGAGGCTCCGTTCATCCCAAAGGTGCTAGATGAGGTTGAGGTCAAAGGGCTCTGTGTCGGCCAGTCAAGTTCTTCCACACCGAAATCATCAAACCAGATATTTTTTTTTTATAGTTGTTGGAATAGTATTGTCATGTTGGAATAAAAAATGGCCTTCCCCAAACTGTTGCCACAAAGTTGGAGGCGTCGAATTGGCCAAGATGTCTTGATATGCTTGAACTTCGGGTCTCTCACTCTGTGTTACTTTGCTATAGAGCCTCTGGAATTTGTTCAGTTGCTGCATATTTAAGCTTGAAACAGTTAATTTGCTGTCGTCTCCTTTAACAGGCTCTGGGCTTGGATAAAATACACGTAGTTCTATTTGGTCAAAAAATGAGTAAATTAAGTTAATGACTGTAGGATAAACAGTTCATAATTTTCTGGTGGTGAATGTGGTGTTCTTCAGGTCTATAATTATAAATAATAAACACATGCAATTTTAAAATTAATGTTTAGGCATAAAAGACAACACTTAATTCTTGTTTGATACAGAAATAGTAGATATAACAGTAGAAGTGCAAGGCTCTTCCATATGTACTATTACATATATACATATATTATATATACATATACATATATTATATACGTATATAATATATAATATTTAGGACCTATACTCAAGTACTAGACTTAAGTCCACAAATCAGGCGACTGTACAAGATAAGACTGGAAATAATTTAGATTACCTGTTTACCTGAGGGGTGTTCAAGTCAAAGAGAGACTCTGGCAAAGTCCTGGTGAATGAAGGTGTAAAAACAATTGACGTTTACAGAAAACTTCAAGCACGGTACAGTGATGAGACTCTTAGCTGCACTAAAATATTTGAATGGGACAAGCATCTTAAAAAAGAGCCGTGCGTTTGTGAATGACAATGCCAGCCGAGGTGGCTGCGAGCCCACTGCAGCAGTCATTCCCGTGAACATTCAGCAAGTGGAAGGCCTGAACCTGGAAACTGGCAGTTAACTTATTGCCACAGAAACTCAGCTGGGAGTTATTGCCACATCCTCCGTACAGTCCTGACCTCGCTCCAAGCCATTTCCACATGTTTGGGCCATTATGGGAGTTCCTGGGAGGCCGGGCTTTCAGACATGAAGCAGGGTGTCTAACCATGACTCCCATAACTGTGTTCTGTAATTCTGCACAATCAAAAGTCCTGGTTTGACTTGAACGCCACTGGTACTTCATAATTTACAAACTGAAAATTTACAGGTGAGACGGAATCCCAGGTTTGTTTGCAATATATTTAACATTTCTACCTGTTGCTCTACATCATAATACAGGAAAACACACACACACACACACACACACACACACACACACACACACACACACACACACACACACACACACACACACACACACACACACACACACTCAAAAATCCTGAATGGTTTCTTCTGGAGCATTCTGATGATTCTCTGACTACCGTGTCCAGTTGTTAGTCTTTGATGGTTTATAATTTGATCATGTTCAGCAATTTATATACAGTACAGAGCAGAAGTTTGGACACCCCTTCTCATTCAGCGAGTTTTCTTTCTTGTGTTCTTTATCGTGTTCTTTAGCCCAAACGCGTCTCTTCTGCTTGTCGCCTGTCCTTAGCAGTGGTTTCCCAGCAGATCTTCTACCATGAAGGCCTGATTCACACAGTCTCCTCTTAACAGATGTTCTAGAGACGTGTCTGCTGCTAGAACTCTGTGTGGCATTGACCTGCTCTCTGATCTGAGCTGCTGTTAACCTGCGATTTCTGAGGCTGGTGACTCGGATGAACTTATCCTCCGCAGCAGAGGCGACTCTCGGTCTTCCTTTCCTGGGCCGGTCCGCATGTCAGCCAGTTTCTTTGTAGCACTTGATGCTTTTTGTGACTGCACTTGGGGAGTGCAGTCAGTTTTCCCAATTTTTTCGGACTGACTGACCTTCATTTCTTAAAGTAATGATGGCACTTGTTTTTCTTTACTTAGCTGCTTTTTTCTTGCCATAATACAAATTCAACCTCTTTGAATGAGAAGGTGTCCAAACTTTTGGTCTGTACTGTATATATATATATATATATATATATATATATATATATATATCACTGAACAATTACTGGTTTTATATTGAGATGGTAAGTCTTGTCTTATGCTTGAAAGTTTTAAATACTACATGTTTTTTTCATGATTTGCAGTAATTCACACACATTTACACGTCTATTAAACCAATTCGCATAAGTTTCATAATGTGCGTTAATGCCAAAACTTTCTTTTCTTTCTCATCTTTTATAGATTACTTAAAGGAAAAAGAAAAAAAATCGGAAGATTGACTGGACATGTGTTAAAATACTGTAAAAAGTGATTATAAATCTAAACAAATAGCCCATATGATTGACAAAAAAAAATCAATTTTTTTTTTTTTTTTTTACTTTGTGGTTATAATTTATTTATTTACCATCTGGTTTAGAAATATTTCCTGTATTCTCTTACAAACGATTGAATTTTGACAGATTTCCAGGAAAGCTGTTTGTTTACGATGAATTTCATGCGGAAATTTCTGTTTAGTTTTTTTTTTTTTTTGCACTCATGTAGGTGACCCACTGCTTTCTTTTTTGCGTTGTTCTGTTACAGCAGATCAGCAACAAATCTCGATTCCTGGTATGCACCATAAAAAAATCGGATTCCACGGCTTCTTAAATGAAAGCAAATAATTTCACAGCTAATGCGCTTAATTTGAGGAAGTAATTCAATCGAGCTACAGTTGTTCTTTGCATATAATTCACGTGTTGGCGTTACTATGCTGGCGATTAAGAGGCTTTTCTACAGCAACCAAGAAATTAGAAAGGAGATATTTCGGTTGCTAAATCCTCCAGTATATCTTACTTGTTGGGGGGGAAAAAAAAATCTGTTTGTTTATATGCAATTAAGAGAGCAAGGTCTTTATTTAACTGCAGAAAACCTCAAAACATATAGCAGTGTTATAGAGTGAACAAACAATCTGTTCATGAGCATAAAGATGTGCAAACAAGCAATTCCTGGTGTCGGCATTGTTTGATTGGACAAGGACATACACAAAGTGCAGAACTCAACTGATTAGAATAAATAAATAGATAAAGCGCTGAGTTATATAATTAAATGATGAATAAATAACTTTATAAAAGCTGATTGATGTCCGCGAATGCAGGGCTTCCTAATGGTTGGCTTTGACAGTGATTGCAAAGGCCCATTTAACAGCTGATGTTTTGTTATGATTGGACATGTCACTCGTCCTCCACTGATTAAAAAGAAGCGGAAAAAAAAAAGAGAGAGAGAAAAAAATGTGCCCGACGTGCAACGTCCCTTGTTTTTTTTTTTTTTGTCTCAGCGAAAGATGAGTGCATATTATTTTGTCAATCCTGAGAAACCGGTGACATTCAAATTGATGCCAGAGATGAGAAGTGCCCTTTTCTGAAAGAAGAAAAAAAAATACTGTATAAAAAATGCTATATTTACATAGATGACTGGCAAAAGAGTGACCTCGAGCATTTCTGAAGATTGACTGGTCATGTGTCTTGCATAAGTATTCACCCCCTCTTTTGAACTTTTCATTTTGTAATGTTCTAACCTGGAAGCGAAATAAACTAAATCCTGATTATAAATATAAACAAATATGCCATGGCATTGACATGGAGCAAGTAACTTGAAATAATTATTTCGAAATTATTTCTTGTGCAAACAACAAATCTGGAAAATTATGAATCTGGGTTTGGTTATGAGAAATATCATAGACATTAACAATCCTGTGACCTCTTGGTTACTTCTCTGACTAATCCTCTTTTTACCCAGTCACTGACTCTTTCATTTTTTTATTTTATTTTTATAAATAATGCATTTAAAGGTGATGTTTAAAATTGGAATATTTTAATACCCGAGCGCAGCAATCTCCTCAACCTTGTTTCAGTCTCTTGCAGGATGTTCCGCGTGTGTGTTTTGCGGGGAAGCAGACATGGGCAGACTCCGGTGATAAGCTGCTCACCTTGCACTCCGCCGGCTCCCGGTGAGCTGTCACCGAATGAAAAGAGCCGCGGCACAGGACAGACTGAGGAGTGCTGGAGAGCTGTTTTTCCCTCCAACCTGAATGTATAAATATATTATTCAGATATGGACTGCTGTTTACCTGCGACGCTTCCCTGCTGTTCTACAGCCCCGGGGTTGAAACCGGAGGTTGTGTTTTGAGATCCGAGCTCTGCTTGTACTCCTGACCCAAAGTGTCAGAGCCGTGTTGAGGAACGCCTTCGGTGTGACCTGCTGTTCGGCTTTCTAGGAAATCAACAACTTCATTTCCAGGTGAATTGTTCAAGAAGTGTCTCATAGGAATGTCAGGCGCAGATAATTCTAGAGCAAAATTCAATATTTCAAGTTGAGGGTATATAGGGCACAAGGGGCAAACTGTGCCACTTTTGTGCCAGCAACATTTTACACCAAGGGTGGCATCAGTTTAAGAGCTGAACGTGTGCAGTTTTCCAGTGCTTTGAACACTTTTAGCTCATTACTTATTATTATGACAAGGCACCAAAATCATTTAAAAACATGTGTCATTGTGCTTAGTTTGGTTATGCTACCTATGGCAAGCATTTATTTTAGCCTTCAAAGTTCACCTTTATTTTTTCCCGAAACAATATATTTGCTTGACTGATCTCATCCTGTAACAGAACGTTTTTATTCTCATCGGTGGGGTCTTTTGTAGGACGACTATACCTTATCCATGGCATTTGGCAAACACCAACTTACATTATTATGTCATTATTATACATCTGAGTAGTTGATGGTTAAGGGCCTGAAGAATGGCAACTTGGTGGTGGTGGGGTTTAAACCTGGGAGCTTCTGATCTTACAGAATACCAGCATACAGTAAAGTTGTTCTGGATCCATGATTCTGGCCACTTATTAAAAAAAAATAAAAAATAAAATAAAATAAAATAAAATAAATAATGAAAAAAAATTGTAATAATAATAAATTACATAACAATCTACATACAATATTCAAACACCGAAAGCGCATAAAACACATCTGACCATCCAGGATCATGGAAACTGACTCGTCCCATGTAATTTTATTACCTTCAAAATTTTAATATCGCAAGAAAAATAGGTAAAAATTGGTGAGATTTAATTCATACCTAAATGCTGGAAGGCTAAAACATGGTCAGGTTTGGCATTTCCCAACCACCATAACATTTAAAAGCACAGTCAGGGTGTACTGCCAGAAAAAAAAGAAAAAAGAAAAAAAAAGATGTGCACTACAGGTCTGCAAAGGCAGAATGTCACTATTAAACCTTTAATTTAACATCAGCCTACATCAGAGTATGCATTATGATTTCTTATGAAAAGAGTCTGTCTCGAATATTGCATCCAAAACCCGATACCTGATAAAAACGTGGCCCTTTGACTCTAAGAGGCAGAACATGTTCCTATCACCCGTGTCATTTCAATATGGTCGTTTTAATCATGCCAGGTTACCTCTCTAAATCTTCCTCGTCTCTGTTTTCATCATCCGCGTCACGGACACGACATGCCACGTCCCCAGCAGGCGACGGGGACTACTTGATATTTTCTTTTTTAAATTAAAAAGACAAATGCCAAGCGTTGGGCAATATAAAAGCTATAGTGCAGAGTGAATCCGGGGGCATGTTTTCACACCCTTTATCCTGTTAGAAAAGCCCTTTGTGCGGCAGCAGGGGGAGTGGACCGAGCCTCTGGAATAAAGACAGAGGAAGGCAGAAGTTGGGTGTTAATACGTAGATCGGCTGAAGATTACAGCAGGTTTTCAGGGAGATTCAGTCACCAGATTTAACCCGGCGCTTTTCTTCTCTTGTCACCATGCCAACTGCGTCAGGAAACCATTACATGGCTCTGCATCTCAAAACAGGAGCTTTTCAATGCCAAAATGTAAGTCTTTCACTCCATGAAACAGGCTCTCATTTTGGGTAGAATAAGTTCCAAAACTTACTCTTTTTATGAGAAGGATTGATCTGATCTCGTTTTTCCTACCGTAGCGTCGCGGGCTTCGTAGGTCCGGAATTAAAATGTGTGAAGCAAAGCATATTCAAAGCACCTCATTTGTTTAAAATGCATCTGCCGAAATGGATGCTGTTAACCCTCAGAGCTCTATGCCTATGAAAAATGACTCAGACTATGCAGCTTTTTACCCTGTGATAAAAGGCAAGATTGTGTGCAAAAGGTCGCCTTCAGACATACGAATGACTTCCATGTAGCTTATGGTGATAAGACTAGTGTTAATGTCTGAGGTCCACTCTGCATAAGCTTGATGAAGACTATTATCCTGAACAACAAAAAAGCTTCCACTCATCTGGCTCTTTCCCACAAGAGGATAAAATTCGCAAAACAACTAAATCCATCCTACTTTTTACTATTCAGTTAATCAGTCTTTATACATGCACAGACCGAGGCCCAAAAAAAAAAAACTAAAAAAAAAAACTAAACAAAACAAAAAAGGCTAAATTGTGGTCTAGGTGGCTTGCTGTGGTATTATTTCACCCAAGAACCAGTGTTTAGCTGACAAGCGGCCTAAGCCTTTCTTTTTTCCCTCGATCAAAAAGCCAGGCAACAGATGTCAAGCTTTTGAATTTGCACCCAGAGCATGACCTCGGGGGTCAGCGCCCATACATGGTGGCTCGGCCTCAAGCTGTGCGCATAGAGCAGAGTCTCCCTGGGCACAAACGCCCAGCCAGACAACCATCCCAGCATTCCCTTGGTCTCACCCTGTCCACAATGATGCCCCCTATTAAAACACCCCCGCCTGTACATGTTTCTTGTTTGATGCAGGCTCGATAAAGAATTGCAGGCCTTTTCTGTGGCTGTTGGAAGAGGTGAGGGTGGGGTTGAGGGGTTAACATGGCTTCCACCCTGGGAAAAGATACATCAATAGGTCGCTGGGCATTAGCACAGCCCGAGTAGTACTGTGGAGGTAAAGAATGCGCACTCTGGTTCTTTGTACCAGAATTGACGAGGTGGAGTCGAAAAGTCGTGCAGGTTTGACGGCTAGAATTTCATGAATCTTCAGGACAGGGAGGGCAAAAAAATTATGGAGGCTTATTTACAGGAATGGTTGTAGCCTCCTTGCAGCTGTAACAATGATTGGTCATGAGAGCAAGAAAGAGAGAAGATGCGCAAATCTGGTTTCATCATCATCATCATCATCATCATCATCCTAAGCAAAGGCACTTTCTGTATCTACTTTTCACCATTAGATGGTTATGGAACATCAGGAATGGGGTTTTTGGTTAAGGATCTTGGCTACTGATCAGAAGCTTCAAATCCTAGCACCAGTTTTTGGCCCTTGAACAAGGTACAGTATATACCAAATTAATAGAAAGTAAATAATAAAAGTGGTGCATAAAAGATTTTGGAAATTAAATTTGGAGTTGATTAATAAAAATTATTGGGAGTATTCCATCCCGTGCTAGATGCTGTGAATGGCCTTGTAGGGTCTGCCTGGGATGTGTGTGGAGACTGAACTCGGTTCCACTTAATGACCATGAAGTGTTTGTGACTACAGTCCCTAAATTATTTAGGACAGAAATATCCCATGGACAGTTTGAGTCTCTAACAACCAAGGTGAATTTTATATTAACTTGAACACCTTTCCCGTTATATCGAATTTTCAGCCTCATAGCACACAGATCCAGAACCAGTCAAAAGTTCGGATACAAGTTTGGCTTCCTTTTCTACATTCTTGAACTGGATTATTATTATTTTTTTTTCAAAACTATGAAATAACACATTGCGTATTGGGTAATTATTAACAACAACCTGCGCAACAGTCTGTCTTTATTCTTTATTTTAAGAAACGAAGGACAACTGTTCTGGAATAGTTCTTGCAAGAACAGTATTGTGTCAAGTGCATTTGCAAAACCCATCAAGCATTATACAGATAAAATAAAATTGAAGTGTATTGAATTGAATTGAATATTGTCAGATACTGGCAATGCCCACGTTTAGGAAACAACCTCTTTTGCAACCACTAGTAAACAAATGGGTAATTAATAGAGTCTACAAGTACGCATGGGTGCGGGTAAACTCGTACCTAGTATCTAGCTTCGATCTAGGCAACATGGGTCCATAACTGTGTGATTGGCAGCAGGGTCAGGGGTTTGTCAGTTGAGCATTTCACCTGCTGAGGAGCGCAGCCCATACTGCATTAACATCCCGGCATTAACATAATTCCTCTGAACTGCCTCTGCACCGCCGTGATCCTACCTGCCAAGCTAAGACTTCTTAATTGAGTTGTTAAAACGTGTCATTGTTTTGCAGGGGTATGTGCTGGTCAGACAGGTGTGAGATATGTCTCACTGAACGGCAGTGTTTGAGCTCGGGGTGGGGTAGGGGCTGTCTGAGTGTTTGAGTGTATAGAGATCTGGACCAGGTTTGTGCTCTTTGTGTTGCGAAAGAGAAGGGAAGAGACGGGGATAGGGGAGAGCGAGGAGGGAGGGCTAACATGCCTCAGGGGACAGGAGACATACACTCTGCTATCTGTGCAGCAAGGTGAAAGAGTTGTCCAGCTAATTATACAAGCAAAGCCGAGGCATTCTGCTTGAGTGGCTCTGCCCTGATGAGCTGACAGAAGAAAGCTAAAGGATGCCATTTGAAAAAAAAAAAAGAGGAAGAAATGAAGAAAATGGGAGAGATGAATGTCTTTGGTCATGGAGTGTAATCCCACGCCTGCTTTTATCAGCTTTTCTCCGCTGCACCTGAAACGTGGCCTGCCGCTTTCATGGTAAGCCTCAGCATAGCAAAGAGGAGATGCCTTGTGAAATTTGAGCTCCCATAGTTTTTTTTTTTTTTTCACCCCCCTCCTCCCTGCCTCTGTTGTTGTGTGCCTATGATGCAGAATTATTCAAATCCCTGCATCGGCATCAGTGCCTTTTTTTTTTTCTTTCTTTCTTTCTCTCTCTTTTTTTTTTTTTTTTTGCTCCTGTGGCAGTGGTGGAAATAAAGGCAGACTTGGCGCGGACGCCCTCGGGACTGGCGGGGCGTGAGGTGAGCGCTGATTCAGGCTGCACCATGCCACCTTGAAGCTGTACTGTTTGTCCTGCCTGGGCACCAAGCGTCAGGCTTGGCTCGAGGCTAGGGTCCTAAAAACTATGCAAAAAAGCAAATGCTTAGCCCTTTAATATGGCCCCGCTGCACGACGCAATCTGCATATGAAATGCGCAGACACAAACAACATGCTTTTCATCCGCCGGGTTGAGCGAAGACTGAGGTGCACTTCAGAGTGTGTGAGGAGGAGAATAAGGAGATTTGACTGCATTTTCATTTTAAAGCGTAGCAGGATTTAGAGTATGGACTATCTTGTTTTTGCAGTAGGCATGTTTGTGAATGTTGACAGGGCACCTTTGCATGGTTCATGGGCGGAAGTTGTCAGAGCTCAGGGGGCTGGGAGACACTTGTGTTTGCTCGGCACGCACTAGCAGTCAGATCCGTATCTTGGCCCCTTTGTCTTAGCGTATCAGGAAACAGAGCGTGAACGCGCTTGGACAGCCAGAACCAGATGATCGGGTCAAAGAGCCACCGGTTCACCAGATTGGAGGCTTCTGGGCCAACGTGACCCCTTCGCTCTGCAAGCACCTTGAACTTCTCCAACCCTGCTGTCATGACAATGAGTGCTACATCCAACTAGCGGACCACGGCTCTGATCTAAGGAGCTTAAAATGGTGAGGACGGAAGGAGGTATGCTCGGCATCGCAGTATTTCCCAGCCCTTGTGCTCCAGCCCCTCAGTGTAATTATGCATAATTGCCCTGCCACATTGAACTCGGAATGCATGGGGTTGGGGGATAGAAAGACTAAAATATACTGTACTTTATGTTAAAGTATTCATAACACTGTCTCATCTGCAAAATTGCCCTTGACTCAAGCGTACCCTCTTAGCAACCATTAAAGGGCGGCGATGTTCTCCGAGGCGCTGGGTAGGAACGAATCGAACAAAACGAGTTCTTGGATTAATCCGAATTCCATCTTTGGAGATCCAGTCTGGGAATAATGCACATCGGGAAAGGAGCTGGACTTGACAGAGGTGTGCCTAGGCAATGAGCATGGATGAAGAAAAGATAATGGACTAAAAATGGGCCATGTCATAAGATGACATAAGACTGCCCTTTCTACCGGAAATGACAACTTCATTAATTAGGCAAAAAGTTGACGCTTGCACGCAAGGATGTGTTGGGCCTCCAGCCCTGTGGCTGTGGAACCAGGGAATCAGACCACATTTGTTTCGAAATGCTTTCCTCCAAAGATCTGGTTTTACTTACTCATTGCTAAGCTAATGAACAAAATTGTTTGGTTACAAAGACACAAATTGAAACAAGGGAGTGGTTTTGCAGCACTAAGTTGATTTTTAGATGCACAGTCAGCCTTTTAAGGTTAAACCCAGACCTCTTGTTTTGGTTTGTCTCTCAGGGAGCCCTTAAATATCCGTTGTCGAGCCCAGGAATGGAGCATTTACACATACACATACTCTTTAGGAACGCAAAAAGACAGCAGGAACGAGGCACCATTCATGAGCGTACTGCCAATGGTGTGGTGTTCTAGTCATAATTTTGAAGCCACAGCAAAATATCTGGCAGGAAAAGAAGTAACCAGTCAGGACAAGAAGGTGTCTCTACGTGCCTGTCAAGTCAGACAACTCATTCTGCACCAGGATTTAAGCATTTCTGCTTACACATATGACCTCAGAGGGAACATCGGACAGGAAGAAATGATCCGTTTGAAGTTTGAGTTTTACACTTCTACTAAAAAAAACTATACTTGTGAACCAGTTGGAAATGTTTCCCACTTTAAAAACCGATGCCATCAGATATAATTCTAGCTCTCAAAGTCAGTCGCTCTACCTTTGAGGCCTGCTTTAACCACTTAACATCACTTAATGTCACCGCCCATACCAGACGAGATCTCCCCCGGTGCTGCCAGGATGCTAAACGATGGATGATCATAAAAAAAATTAAATAAAAAAAAAAAAAGAAAGAAATGATTCGTTTCTGGCACCTTGCCAGGAGGTCAATGCTAATTCTGCCCACTTTTACATAACTGGCATAGCGGATAGTCCTTGGCCCTTGCTGCCACTCTCCCAGTGTGTCAGGGTCTCATATCCATTCTCTCCTCACACACTTATTCTCTCCTCTTGGCCTCTCGGAGGCACGACTGCCAGAATTAGGGAGCAATTAATGTCAGTGTTGATGGCAGTGGTTATGTTAAACTGACTTCTGCCTCCCAAATTTAAGCCCATTTATTCCATTGTTCATTAACTGGGAGGGCTGAAATTACTGTCAGATGAAGAAATCAGTGTCAGGTGGAAATGGCCTGGGCGGGAGTGTGTTTTCGCTGCACCTGCCCCTGCCGAGCTCTCACACTTTGCTCTCACACACAGCAGCCTCTAATGGCCCTTATAAATAAAGCTCCGGTGCCAAGATTTGTGTCGGACCAAACATGCTCACTGCTGCGGAGGGGGAAAAAAAAAAACAACAACACATTTTTCAGACTTGTACCTGGTATTACGTCAGAGAACCACAATCGAGCATCGTATTTCAAAGCATCGTGGTCTGGCAATCGAGTAGCAATTGATGTCAAAATATTCCAATAAGAGGCATCATCTGCGTTATGGATCGAGTCCCGACTGGTTAAACATAACGGCGAATCAAAAGACGGATCGTAATCAAAGTACGATGTGCTTTCAAATCTATATGCGTAGCATGTCGTGTGTATCCCTGGTTAGCAAGGCCAAGTGTTCATGCTGAAACATTCTGTTACAAGTCGGTTTGGATGTCGGCTGCGAGGCTTCCTCTGGGTGCATTTTGGCTGCAGTTGTGTCCACCAGGCGCACATTATGTGGCCAAATTTTACGACTGTTGGTTTTGCTGAAAAAAATGTCGGAGAGGAAAAAATGAATTTAATTACTTTGATACAACAAAGCAGCAAGGCCATTGTGGTTTTTATTTTATTCAGTTTTTTCCCTCCTAGCACATCCCCCCCCCCCGCCCCCCTACCCCCCATTGTGGTACATTTGGAGCAAATTTTGGTCTCACACGCTTTTTGCGGCTGACCAAGGCCAAGCTGGTAACACGGAGGGCTTGGGGCAAAAAGCCAGAAGAGTCAGGCAAATCAGAAAAGCAATAATCCATTAAGGAAAAAAGGAGGAAAATTTGAGTGTGTGTGTGTGTGTGTGTGTGTGTGTTGTTGTGTGGGGGCTGGGTTGGGGCGAATGAGTGACGCAGAGCTGGAAGCCACTCATTAAGGTGAAATGTGCCAAGGTCTGTCCTCACAAAAGAGCCTAATTCAGCCATCGCCAGGTCTTTTTTGTGTGCGTGCGTGATGTCATTCATTGTGATGCAGAATCCAGAGAGAGCCACACACTCATGTTGAGCTTTATGCGCTTGCCAGGCAGAGTTTTATATCCCTTTAAAAAAAAAATCTTCCTCCCTCCACCCACCTCCTCCTTCATCTTCTCCTCTCTCACTCTTTTCCCCCCATTTCTCAGCGTAATTCTTCCAGATTATTACAGCAGGGGGCAGTCTGGCATCCGCACCGATCCCTGGCACTGGCGCTGGATCGTTGGCTTCCTGAGATGCCTGTTTTTGTGTGTGTGTGTGTGTGTGTGTGTGTATGTAAGACAGATCTAGAACAAGCCTCTGAGAATTTCTTTCTTGTTTTTGTCTGTGGAAGTAGCAGCGCTAAGCCGTGCCAGCTGAGGTGTGGTAGAAATGCCCACAGTTATTTCAGTCAGCACACCTTTCCAAAAGAATGCGCTGTATCGCCGAATTCCTGGGCAGAGGCACCGGAGACGGAGGGGGCCAGGCGGCCTTGTCTTGCAAGTGTTGGCACATGAAGGGGATGACCAAACATGCCAAAGACGCCAAACATACAGTTGGTCGCTATCCCTTTGGACAGTAAGAAGTAACGCGGAGAAAGGGTGCCAAAATTTATGGATTTTTTCGTAATTTAAAGGAATGCTCTTCTCTTGTGTCACATTTAACCAGCCAGCCAAGACGTATTTGGATCTATGAGATTATTGTAGTTATCGCATTGCAGAAAAACACTTAAATTCATTGCAACATGCAAACTATTAAACACAAGCTACAAAGACAACTTTTGAAGAGGGGGAGGGGCAAAACGGCAGGAAATTTTTTTGTTCGTTTGTTTTTCAAGATCGCTGCCAAATACTTTGCTAAAAAAAAAATAAAAAAAATAAAGGAAAAAAGAAAAAGCTTTGAGCTGGTACATTTTTTGAGCTGGTAAAGTTGACTTATAAGGAGATGTTTAACATTCACAGAAGGAGTCTCCAGTGTCAGAGCTTTGATTTCAGCTCAGCCTTCAAGACTCGACTTCAGCTTTGTGGCTTCATGACAAGCTTTATTTGTTTTTGTTTTCTCAAAGACAAAAATAAAAGAGGCTGGCGATGGAATGACTCCCATTTATAGCTGCTATAGTGCACGTGCTAACTTGATCTAAGCTGTTTACACAAAATTTTATGGGCTGTAACTATATAAAAAAATGGAAGTGTTATTACTTTTATTACATAATTACAAAAATGGCTAGGAGGAAAATAAAATAATAATAATCAGCTTGGCGGCTCATTAGCAAAATTAATAAAAAAAAAATTAATTAATTAATAAAAAGTTACCATGAAATGGTTTTACAATAGTAGCCTGAAGAGTCCATTGATGGCTTTGAAGATATTTCTGTAGGAAACTTTGTAGGAGTTTTATTGTGAGAAAGCGATTTGATTGGATGCTTCCCAGCCCCGCCTTTTTAAAAATATGAAATAAAATTGATTAGATTTTGCAATCATGTAAATAAGAAATACTTTTATAGTGTGTCTGATATGCTGTAGCTCTGTAGCGATATCGGGCCTTTGCAGGCTATTTGACTTGCACACACACACTTCACTCACACGTACACACACTTTGGGTGGGACGCAGCGCTGAGGTTTTCGTTAAGTGTGTCAGTGGGCCAGTGATGGCAGGATAAAACACTCCAACCTCATTATAGCGAAACCAAATTCTCTCTCTCTCTCTTTTTTTTTTTTTATGTCACTTTATGAATATTTTATCTGATGATATCTGGGCCAATCAGGTGTCATATCATCTTCCTGAGCACGCATTATGCTCGCATTTCCATTTTCTTCTCATCTCTGTTTGCTGTTTTTTCGGAGGTGTGTGTCTCACATTCGTGCTTTGTGCAAACAGAAAATAAGCTGTGAGTGTGCATGTGTGTGTGTGTGTGTGTGTGTGTGTGTGTGTAATTATATAGTATCACATAGTAAATATAAATAATAGGACCTAAAGGAAATATTTAGCTGTCATTTCATGTCTGTCAAGGTCAGAGCCAAGCAGGTCGACTTAGGAATTAATTAAAAATATAGCACTGATGTAAAAAAAAAAAAAAAAAAAAAAAATTCTGATGCAATCGCCATTTTCTATTGTGATCCTAATTTATAAAAAGCTCCAGCTATTGAACACCAGCCTGACGTTATTAGCTCCAGGGTCTCGAAGTCAAATGATCTGAATAAAAAGAGCAATAAACGTGTGCGTTTGGCGCATACTATCATGTTAATGCGGCGTAATATGCTTTTATTGCCGCACTTAAAAATTGCATACGCCATTTAAATGCTTTTGTTTAATCACCTCAAAAAAATATAACAACTGTTTTTTCATTTAGGTAGATAATACAGTATTAACAGATCAAAACAGATTATTAAAAGAGTTCCGTCCTCTGAAGTGCATCTCTCTCCGGTGGGAAATTTCATCTCGGGAGCTGCTTGACATTCTTTAATTAGAAGCAATTATTTTAAAAAGCTGCATAAATATAGCTCGTTTATTGTCGTACTAGGTGTATTTCAATTACAAAACGCTCTCTTAAGTCATCTCGCATACACGGCGTATACGAGAAATGTGCAATAATGTAATAATCACAAATTTCTTTATAGTTTCATATTTCGATATTGAAATGCTTTTTTGTTCCCACACTAATCATTTCATCACTAATATGCTTCATTAAATTAACATCATAAGTTCATACAACATGAATGGGATGATATATTTTCTTAAAAGTATTACACACACACACACACACACACAGACACACACACACACACACACACACACACACACACAAGCAGAGCAGTGCAGCGAGGAACGTTAGCCGTCAGTGACAGAGATGACGGCACCTGAGCTAACACACCACCGTCACGTTGGCCTGCGCAGGAAACTGGAGCAAGCAAAGGTGTCGCGTTTAATTACACTCCCTACTCTGGCCCGGCACGGAACCATCTGCCACAGCGAAATATGACTTTAATAAAGAGAGAATTTCCCGCTGCATAATTTAACGGTAATGGCCGTACAGTAATGTTACAGCCATACATTAGGACTTGTGAAATGCATGCTAAGTTGGAGGCCCGAGAAGCTTTCTGGAGGGTTTCTGTGATGTACAGTGACACAGATTTACCGCAGGGAGAGTCTCTGTGATTAAGTAAGGGGTATTCGCTTTTATAGAATGAGCAGCAAAAAAAAAAAAAAAAAGTTATCTAATATTTGCAATATGTCTTTACATGCATTGAAATAATGCTAGTGGTTAATCTGAGCGCTGGATTCTAAATACACGTAAATGAAATTGAAGACCGCATATATTTATGAAACCATTACACTTTATTAATTAGTAATTATTAGTAATTATAGTTTTTTATTATTATTTTTTTTTTTACAACAAATATTCCATTATTTGTAATACCATTTCCATATCTATTGATATTGGCCGACATGTCTAAATGTGGAAAGAAATTACAATAATCTTATATACTGTAATACTGTAATATACTGTAATAAAGTTATATACTGTATGTTCCAACTAAGCTGATTACTGTGTTAAACTCCAGGAACCAAATGTGTATGGTTTTTTTGTCATGACCCACTGATTGAATTTCTGATTGTAATAACTTTTGCTAAAATTAGAAAAGACGTGGCAGAAGCTTAAAGTTCACTAAGTAATACAATATATTTCACTATACTCACAGTACAGCTCACTATCGCACTATCCTTACAATTTACTTCGCTATTACACTGAACTTATCAATCACTTAAAATCACTATTATTAGCTATATTAATGACTTACATTACTTATAGAATATATACATACTACATACTATCACTAATACACTATACTTAAAAATACTTTACTATTTCACTGTGCTTCAATATATTTCACTATTACTCCATATTAATGGTATACTGTACTACTACACTATACACACAACATTTCGCTGTTACACTAGACCTAAAACATTCTTCATTATTACACCGTGCTAGCAATATACTTTACTATAAACTTGTAATATAACTTACTATTACACGATACTTACTGCATGCTTCAATATTGCACCATCCTTACAATTTATTTCACCATTACTGAGTACTTATGGCACACACTTTAAACTTACTTGAATATTACACTGTATTAATGATATACTATACTATGAAGACTTACTTTATTTACACACTATACTTACAACAGACTTTGCTATTAATAATTGCTATTTCATACTACTGTAGTTACACCATATTACACTATACTTACAGTACAGCATCCTCCAACGTATACACTATACTTTGAACATACTTCACCAATTCCTGATACTTTTAACATACTCTTATGTTACATTACACTACATTTACATTACACTTCAATATGTTCCAAATTCTCGAGTCCTCCCCGTTTCTTTAAATGAAATGAAATTACGTGGATTAAATGAAAGAAACAAGAACAAATGTTTTACTTTGACAGGCTGCAAAGGCTGCGTAAAGATAAGTTTTAGAAATGCGTTGTTAATGTAATAACCTCAGCAGCGACCTCATTTCCCCTCTCGTCTGTTCCAACCATTCGGCATCACCAGTATACTAATCACCGGCCTGATCATCAGCACCTGTTTCTTTGTGGCTTAACAAACAAAAAACATTCCTCCAAAACTGCTCAGGTACAGGGACTGGACGGAAAATGCGAGGTGGAAAAAAGTCCTTCAAGACGCCTGGAGAACTATTCCTCAAGACTACATTAAACAATACGACACAATACTTGGCCCTTTGGAAGGAAAGAATATGAAGAAATGAGGTGGGGTGGGGGGGAGGGCGGGGGGGGGGGGCAGGACTTTTGCCCGGCACTGTATTTGTTATACTTCATACAACAGGATTCACTATTACACTAAGTTCACAACATATGACCTATATGTGAAAAACAATAGTTAGTTATTACACTATAATCACAGTATACTTCACAATTACACTACACTTATGTCATACTTAACTATTATTCTACACTGCTGAGTTTCACTGTGCTTACATCATTATGTTTTGCAGGGTAACACTTCAGTGTTAATGTACTGCATTTTATGGCATATTTAGCATATTTCCTTACCTTAATTTGCATTCAAATTGCATTTTGTGTATCAAAATTCCATGAAAGTGTCGGGTCATGCAACCTCTGGCATTGTACTTAGCAAACGCGTCGTCGTTCACTATTTATCATTTGAATAACCTGACAAATCGTGATGCATTCAATATCTCGAAGCACTTATTTTATATGACCTACCGTATGTATCATTATTATTAATATTAATATGTTTTCTATTCCGAATGAAAACACAATGCTTGACCGTGCTTTTTGCATTATTATTTACCGGGTTGTTGAAGCAGACTGAAATTAAGAGCATGGTCAGACGCTTTGAGAACGAAATGCACCTCGTTTACGTAAGGAGTCACACACGCACACACTTAAATTTTTTTTTCATTTTACTTTTCGTCACCCGCTTCAAACCGGTGCTGTGTGAAGCGTGTGAATAGCACTGATTTCTCTCTGTGATATCCGTATCACTGTGTAAATCCAAAAAAAAAAAACCTGACTCGGCTCACGTCGCGTCGACCCTTATGCGCTTTACATACTCCGCATCCCCTTTTACTGCGAATGATCAGGGTTTTTTTTATTATTTTTTATTGCTATTCATAAAAACGAGGAGCATCTTTTTCCTTTTTTTTGGGGGGCCGATTTATGGTGGGGCTTTTTTGGCGCAATTTCCGATACTCAAGTTTTATTTCCTGACAATCACATTAGCATGCTATTATGTGATTTGAAGCATTTTTTTCCCCTTCGCCTCCTTTTCACTTGACTGCGAGGACCTTTCAGATGGAGTCGTGGAGGAGGGACGGAGAGACAAAGCCCTCCAGCTGCATGCACTTTGGCTTCATGCAGTGCCCGGGCAGATCTGGGGGCGCCGGTGAAGGGATACACACACACACACACACACACACACACACACACACACACACACACACACACACATGGATTCAGGATGAAGGCTCTCACTAACCGCATTCACACCTGAACAATGCTCCTTATTAGCACCAGTCGATCCTTACAGTGTACATTTAATACGATTTCGAATATCTATTGATAGGGCACAAGCTTTGGAAATTGTTTTGTCATCGGCACCACCACGCTCGTGCTTGGCTCGGATCCATCGCCTAATCTAGGTATAAATTGGCTACATTTATACCACAGCACTGTCGAATTCTCGCATCTGATTCCTGTGATGATTTATTTTCTGTTCCAGATGTTCTGTAATACATGGTTTGTTATATATGTCATTGTTAATATATGATGAGGTTGATTGAACAATATATGGAAGGAGTCTCCAGTTCCAATGCTGCTCTTGTTGGAAAGGCACTAATTTTTAAGTGAAGTTACTCATGTTCATCTAACCACTGTTTATTCGCCTTTCTTCCTTCATACCAACGGAGATGCACGTACTGTACGATCTTGCAGATTATTGTTTTGATACACAATTGGGTCACACGCAAGGAGAAACCGTCCTCGCAGGTGCAAATCAGCGTGAGAGGCAACCTGTCATCTCGTCTCACTTGCAATGGTGCAATTTGTATATATACAGTATACGTATACAGTTACAAATATAAATATTTGTATAACAAAAAAAACAACACACAAACTCATATGTGTTCCTGTAAAATATAAGTGGCTTGCTCAAACACAGCCACAATGAAGCTTTCGTATATACTGTATACTTAAGCAAGACACTTCATCTTCATCTGTATGTGAGACATTTAGATAGAAAGCATGAACAAATACAGTCCACTGCTACGTATATACTGATGTCACAGCATTTCATAGTATTGTAATTACTGTTGAGCCTTTTATCATTTCTACAGTACATACACTTCTGAAAGCACCAGGTCTATTAGCAGAAGCCTTTCAGCTGATGTCTATATATGTGTATGGGTTAGACTTTACGGTCCACGTCCAGTCCCTCGGGCTCTCCGGCCCCGTCCTGTAGGCATGTCCACGCACGCCTCTGTTTAGTCTGTTTTTGCAAGCGAGATCCCATGGAATGCTGGGCTAATGCTGCCTCGGAGCCACCCTGCGCTCCGCTTCGCCTCGCCTCGCCTCGCCATCGGGGAGGATATCACTTATAACCCGAGTGATGAAAGCAGCACCCCACATCTCACGGCATTAACTTGTTTATCTTTAACAGAAAAAGAGGAAGAAGAAGAAGAAGAAGACGAAGTAGAAGATGAGGAAAAAGAACTTTCAAGCTCCATTGCTCGTTCTGCGCGAGAGAGATAGACGGGGAGACGCGAAAAAACAAAAGGCAGCCAGCGAAATTTGCATGGTGCTCAATTATACATTAGCGAACATCACTTGGCAATCTGTTCATATCAATTTAATTGGATTTTAATACTGCCTCTGATCTTGTTTTCTAATTAACAGCAGCGGCTGGCAATAAAGCAGAACCATGCACCCAGCAACACCTTTGATCCTGGCCATATGGAGTTCCTTAGAGCTCATTGGGAGAAAAAAAAAAAAAAAAAAAATCAGTCACCTAAATATGAGCCCATGACAAACGTAGCGGAAAGGAGGAGGAAGGAGGAGGGTGATGTAGGCAGGAGTGGGCGCCCAGGAGCGAGGAGGAGCGAGCGGAGTGTGCCGGGGCTCGGGCGGCGGGTAAGTGTGACCCCCAGATGGCCGGATATCGCCGCTGCTCGCGCCTTCATTGATTAATTTCTCCCCTGATTGGTCGTGATTACTGATAAATAAAACATGATCTCGGAATCGGATGCAAATCAGCTCCCGAGCTTTAGGGAAATGTTGATTGCTTTTTCAAATCTGTTTATCTCTCCTCTCGTTGCCCTCGACTCTGTATTTGACGTGGGACTATGGTGATGGGATTTCTCTCTCTCTCTCTCTCTCTCTCTCTCTCTCTCTCTCTCTCTCTCTCTCCCCCTTTACCGTCTCTTACTTTCATGCTGTAAGTGGGGATTTGGAGGCTCTGCGGCTGCACAGAGAGCAACGGGAAGAGCTCAATCTTTTGACCGTCAGATCTGGAGCAAATCAAACACTTGGGCCGCAGGAGGGATGTTGCTAACAGTGTAAACACAGCCAAGCAAATGCTTGATGTTTGATAACGCGAGGCAACATATACTGCACCAGAGTACAGCATCTTTTTTTTATTATTATTTTTTTAATATCTTTACGTTTTTGATTTTTATTTTTTTACTGTTGATCTGATAAAGGTTAGAAGCAACCCATGACCGAATATTTAAACATTTAATTTGTAGTTGACTGAGTTTGAATATGCTTCTCTCTTTTCTTTTTTTTAACCACACGTGAAGTTATATAGGACAACAATGGCATTATGTGACGGACTGGAGATATGGTTACTACTGTAAAAGGAAGCGATGTATTGTTCTATAAAAGCATGTCCCAAGTTGCCCAGGAGTAAATATCACTTACAAAGCCTTCCTTTGTCAGCTTCTCGTTTTTCATTCTCTTTTAAAGTTGATAAGGGAAAAATAAATTGTAATTTTACTGGAAACTGTAAAGTCTACTGACATTGGAGACTCCTTCTATAATGGTTGGACAAAAATCTATGATTCTGTCAACTAAAATGTAGAAAAATCACATTTAAAGATTGAATTCTTATTCAAGTAAAAGTCCTGACATTTACAGCTTAGTCTAATTATAGAAAAAATGAACATATGTTTAATTTATAAAGGGAAATTAGTTTTTGTGGGTTTTTATTTATTTTATTTGATAACTTTTTTTTTTGTATTAGCACCAGCCAGTGTCTCACCAGTTTGAGATAAAAGTCACTAGCAGTTTTTAACCACAAGCCACTTGTTCCCCAACCCCCAGACGCCACCCCCCCCCCTTACACACACACATGTACTGTACATATATTTAACTCCAAATTAATAAAACAAAAAAAATTAATAGCATTTAGCTTCATGTTCTCCCTTTAAAAAAAAAAAAAGGCACCCCAGGCTTTATCTAGATTTTCCTCTTTCCCCTGCTAATTAAAGAGGCTACGCCACCAAACCATCGTCAGTCACTGCCAATATCCAAACCTCTGAGAGTCGAGCAGCAGCGTTCAGGCCCCACCTCAACACTTAGCTTCCTAATTGTTATTAATGCCCCTGATCGAAGCGCTCACGCATTAATGTGGAGCGTGGATGCCAACACTGGAGTCTCCTCCATCCCATCACTCTGTGACAAACAATTGATGGGGAAAAAAATCAGAAAGAAGGGGATGAGCAGAGGAGGAGAAGGAGGAGGACGAGGAGGAGGAGGAGGAGGAGGAGGAGAGCGATCTGCCGTGCATCACGCGGTCCGCGGAGGAATTAGCAAGCGTGGTTGATTCACCATCCCATGGAAGCGGGGGTGTTAATTTGGAAATCTAGGACTGGTATGCGGAGAATGCTAATTTGTAATTAGGCAGATTAACTAAATCTGGGGAATAGAGAAGATTATTGACTTATATAATAAAATCAACAATACGGCCCTGGTTAAATAATCACGGGCTAAAATCGTACATTCCAAATGCGTTCAGTCGGGCAGGTTCGCGAAGCCGTGCCAGTGATGAGGCTTTGATCTTTGCCATCCGAACATAATCAAATGAAATGAAACGATTTCTCGATTCAAGTCGGAAGCACACGTTTAGGACGGTGTATAGATGGATTTGAAAGGTTTTGTTTGGGGGGGGGGGGGGGGTCATGTTCTCATCTTGTTCACTTTGCAAATCCTCTAAACCAAAATAATCAGCTATTAATAACATGTTTGTGTAATTATTAACCCGATCATTATTACTGAGAACTTGTAGATATTTTCAAGACAACTATAAGACTAAAGTGGTATAAAAGGTATGTTACAGAACATCCACAAAACAATTAATAAATTAAATCAATTATGTCTATAACTTAAGCCCTGCCACTACCAAGTTAAAGGTTCACACCACTTTTACTCACTGGGATGCTCTTTGTGCATTTTTGTCCCTTATTACTAAACAGCAGTGTTTTATTATTATTATTATTATTATTATTATTATTATTATTATTATTATTATTATTATTATTATTTTAACAGTATTGTAATGATGATGTCATGTTGAAGTCAATATACTTCACCAAATGTTGATGTTTTCATCATCGTTTGGTGTGATCTATAGGTCAACTAAAAACATACACTAATGTACAAATTCCACCACGTGCCCAAGCAAAAGCACAGAAAGCCTTGTTTTTCAGTTGCATCCTCAATATCTTGTATCTATGTAATGTAATTTCAATAACAAGCTTTCCAACACAGATTGTCTTCCATAAACATTTGGTCTTTTCTTCTAGAAAGTTTCTTCTTTTGTGAGTTTGTGATTGTTTCCTTTAAATAGCAACCAAGCTGAGACAGCTAGTAAAATTGTGATAAGTACACGACAATCTCAGTTACTTTCCCGTACCTTATTTTTAAGCTTATGCATAAATCTACATCCAAATGCGAAATTTGTCCTCCATTGATCGTACACAGGTCCTGGCAACTTTATGTAATGAAATTGGCTATTTTACATGATATGGTGTCTACTGGAGAGAAGAAAAAAAAAGACATGTTCAAAACAAACAGAGATCACCAGACATTATTATTTCCATGATATTTTGATGAGATATCACAGAACCTGGACTTAAATAAAATTTACAGAACAAAAAGTAACTTTGATATTTGATATTTATGCCATAGACTTTAGTGTAAAGGTTTTTCTATTTATACATATGCAACTATGAATCTAGTGTGTTTAGGTAAATGTCTTTCCAACTACGTACAATTACCTACACTTACAACTACTTACAATTTCTTGGATACACAAGTAACATGACTAAGTTTACTAATGGAGATTAGTTCACAACTGCAAATAAAGTAATTTAAAATGTTTTTGTTTCGCAATGTTGGTTCTTGTTAGCACTTTCGACTCACCGTTTCAGAAAGGTCAACTCGTTAGAAAATGAATCATGAAATGAGTATAATCAGGAATAACTTAGAAGCTTAGAATAGTAGAAATCAGAGAATAAGAGCATTTCAATACACACATGATGTGATGAGGACTCACAGGATTAGGACTAAACAGCTGTGTCAATAAGAAAACCACTTGTTATTGAGACTAATCAGAAAAAATTGTGATGAGCCCAGAGTGAGTCCATTCCAGAGCGATGGGCGTATCAGGGTAAGAAGTGAAGCGCATGAAACGATGCTCCCATCATGCATAGTGTCTGGAGACAGTGTTATGATCTGGGGTTGCTTCGGTCGCTCAGGGCGAGACTCAGCAATGTTCTCTGGCAATAAATTGAACTCAGATGATGACCTGAATGTACTGAAGGACATCTATGGTTTGGGTATCACATCAGTGGAGTTTTTCTTCTCCAATGGACAAACTCCAGGACTCAGATTGTGAAAGGGTGGTTCTGGGAGCACGAGGAATCAAAATCAAAGCTAGATGTGTTCAAATTAAATATTAGAATGTATGGTCCTATGTGAGGTCCTATGTCCCATGTCAGGAAAAGTTTCAGCTTTTTTGACACTAGAAACTCCTTCCAAAATGCCTTGTATTAACCAGATGATTTCCTTCAACCAAACAACTTAGGATCTAGTACAGATGCTGCGATGCTTCATGTTTAGAAAGCTAGGCTTAATGAATGAATGAAAGCCAGGTTTTCTCCCATACAGCGATCAGTAGAAAATGTTCGCTTCACATCTGGACCACAGTTGCATATATGCTATAAATGAATGGCAGGCCATTGTTGATGGTAACTGGACAAGTAGTAATTGTTCCTTGTATTGCTTTTCTCATTGCTGTTTTCATCAATAGTTCATGCTGCCTTAATGAATGTTCTAAGCTTTGTTCCAGATGTGGAATTTGCTCTGGAAAAAAAAAGCACCAAAAAGTAGAGCATAAATTCTAAAAATGTCTCAAACTAGACCTCTCTGGGTAGTTTTTGGCTTGTTTCTCTGGTGAAATAGTTTATTTATAACCCTACAATGGAATATTTGTCTTTTAGGGGAGTTCCTAAGATACATGAAGTGAAGAACTCTATCCAAAGAGCTATACAAGCCTTTGAAGAACCAACCATTTACAGTAGCTAAGAGTAGACCAGAAAGAAAGCCTTGTGAAAATGCTGTTTGCTCCAAACCCTTTTATTCTTCTATACTGGTTTGGGAATAAACCTCAAATGACGTGCATGTACATCACAGGGCATCATGGAGATCATTCAAACTTTGGGGTAATTTAGGATAGCCAGGAATTAGGATTAAACCGGAGAACAAGAAGGAATCTTGATGATCACTGGGAGAACATGGAAAAAAAATCTACAGAGGCAGTGACCTAAGCGTAGGATCAAAGCAGGAACCCTGGAGATGTAAGGCGGCAACACTACCCCCCTGACCACTATGAAAAATAATCAAGAAAACCACTTTGCAGGAATCTTGTCTAGATCTGGATTTCTAACAAGCAATTAAAAGGTGACGGTGGTTAGGAGAAAATGATATAAGAAAGGAAGAAGCCTTGAGGGAAAAATTTACACTCAGGGAAACTCCAATCTCGTCTGAGATTGTTATTGAAAATTAGGTTTCCATATTCATAAGCACTCACACCTGGATGTTCATGGACTACCAGCCCATGCCCATGTTGTAGCATTAGCAGTAAACGGAAGTGCTCAATACTCCTGCACTCTTGACTGGCCATGCAGTCGATCGGAAGGTCAGTCCTGATTTGTGTTGAGACATGAACTTATAACCTTTGAACACAAGGTTGGTCTTAGTAGATCAAGTCCAATGCTTTTTATTTTTTATTTTTTTATATCTTCCACTTCCACTCCATTGAAGCTCGGCTCAATCTGTCTCTCATTGAACTCTCCACCCTAATCCTCCGGGCCCATTTAAAAAACCTATCTACACCTCTTCTGTCCAAGACGCGAGCGAGTCTGTTTATAAGAAGATGCAGCTGCCTCCCCTTACCCCATCCCCTCACTTGCTCTCCTTCCCTCCCTCCGTGTTCTTTTTATCAATGAATATGCTACTTTTGACACTAAAGACTGCACATCAAATGGGCTTGGGAATCCATCCCGCACCACAACTGCCCATTTGTTTTCAAAGCAGAGGACGTGAAATTCGCAGACATAAAGGTGCCTTTGTTCTCCTGCCCTCTGGCCTGCGGTGCCCGCGCGGACGGGTACCACGGGGAGAAGCCCAGATCAAAACGTCGCGCAAAAAAAGCACTATTACCTGGCCCCCAATGATACCCCCTGGCACTCGCAATTAAATCAGCCGGCCTAAAAATTTCCTCATAACGTCAATCAAAATTACTTTCTCTGACACGGTCGCTGTCTTAAAAGCGCACCACTGGTTGTCTAAGGGGGCCTGTCCACTTAATTCAAAGCTCCTTATTCAAATCAGGCTAAGGAGGAAAGCCTGGTGAAGGGTCTTATCCTCCAGCATGCAGATGCCTTCAAAAACAGCACAAAAAAAAAAAATAAAAAATTCAAAATGAGTGTGTGTCATTGGAATAATGCGTTGTGAATTTCCTTTTGCACCCAGCGTGACAGGGACGCGAGGTCCCACGACTGTTCTGGACTCTTCTTGAGAGTTAAAGGCGAGATGCAAGGCCTCAATAGCCTCAATGGATAAAATGTATCGTGTTATATTCTATATTTTTTATTTGAATGGTTCAAAGATTGAAATTAACAGTGGCATCAATAAGGAGTAACTTTTAGCAGTGTTCTTATAATTACTGTATATCTTAGCTCAAGTGAAAAATCCTGATTGTAAACTCACAACCTTCACGTGTCCTCAAAAGGCAAAAGTTCAAAAGTCTTAGGCACTATGTATATATATATATATATATATGTATATGTATATATATGTTCATCATGTATAGGTGGCACGTTGGTTTAGTGGTTAGCGCTGTCGCCCTGCACCTCTGGGGTCGAGGTTTCGATTCCTGCCTCGGGTCTGTGTGCGTGGAGTTTGCATGGTCACCGCATGCTTGGTGGGTTCCCTCCCGCAGTCTAAAGACGCTCAAGTAATTGGCGTTCCTATATTGCCCATAGTGTGTGAATGAGTATTTGAGTTCTTGTACAGTATGGCACTCCGTCCAGTGTGTATCCCGCCTTGTGCCCTAAGTCTCCTGGGATACCATGTGTACCTGTATAAATAATTATTATAGGTATAGACGATTCCTGAGTGTTCATCATGTCTGTATTATTATGTACAAAAACCATTCAATATTTTCAAACATAACTTTTTGTAATAATATAAATGAATACATAAATGACATTACTGAAGAATATTTGCTTGCCAGTAAAGACAGCAACATATTACCTGACAGATCCGTTTTCAGATGGAAACGAACGAACGAACAAACAAAAAAAAAAAAAGGAGAGAGTGTGACAAAGTTACCAGAAGAACTCTCCAGCATGCACAGTAAAACACCTGTTCCATTTATAAAACTGCACAAACCTGTATCTACCTCTACTGATTATTTTCAAGGAAAGAATTTTCACACCAACTATTGATTATGTTTATGCTTATGGCATTGTTTTGTATGTGCTTTTGCACGTCAAAAAAAGTAAAACAGCTGGTAGGTTTTACTGAGCGTGCTGGAAAATAAGAGTTCTTCTGGTACAGTAGGTTTGTCACACTCGCTCCTTTCTACTTTCAAGCTAAACAGCCATGCATGCAAATATTCTTCTGTAATGTTATTTATTCACAAACCCCCAGGCACCGGAAGCAGTGCCGATCCCAAGCCCGGATAAAACATGGGAAGGTTGCGTCAGGAAGGGGATCTGGTGTAAAACGTTGCTGTGCGAATCGGATAGTCCACTATGGCAACCCCTCGATGGGAGCAGCTGAAAGACTAACAACAAATGTTATTTATGTATTCATTTTTAAGTTATGTTTGGAAATGGTTTTGCATATAATAATACTGTATTAGGCATTATCAATTCTTGTTATTCCATCACTTAAAAAAAAAAAAAAAAACTACTAAAAATGATTAGTTCTTGAGGGTCCTTGATGTGGATCAACTTGAGGTGGAGGTTACTGGTACCATACCAAAGGTTTATGTTTATGTAGTTACTTTCCATGAGTTGTGGGATCATTTTCTTTTTAAAATAGAAAGTATTGTCCAGCGTTTAGAGGTCATCCAAATGTTGATTCGTCATTGACATAAAAAAAAGGCTTCTTTCTTTATATATCGCATTTATTAGTAAATATACTGTTGACCTAGACAGGTCCTGGTGCATACTATCGATAGCCACAATGAATGGCCTGATTTAAGATTTGAACAAAGCCAAGTCTATTAATCATAGCAAAAAAAAAAAAAAAAAAAAAGACTCACTGTAGCATCACAATAAGCTTGAAAACTGGGCCATTACAAAGTATCCTGGGCACTGCGTATTCAGCCTTCTACTCCTTTAAAACTCTAACACTACTGAACATGTCTGGTTCAAAAAGTTCATCTCTGCAAAAAAAAATTTAATAATAAAAAAAAAAAGCAAAAGAAAAAAGTTTGCAGGAAGTGTTTAAGAAAGTCAAAAAAAAAAAGAAAAGAAAAAAAAAACAGAAGATATGTAATTAATTGATAGAGAATCACTTCCTTTGCAGTTTTTATGGAACTAGAGTCCTCAGAGTGCCAACTTAACACTCATCAAAAAGAGAAAAACAAGACGTTTCTTCATTGCCAAATGGTCTGTACTTCAGCAGGAGACTTTGGAAATTGGCGCTTTCCACTTTAAAGAAGGAGGGGGGGGGGGGGCATTTCTTTGTGTGAGACCCGAGGTCGATATCCAAAGCGAGGGAGTGTCCACTGGGAGGATCGTGACCTCCCCATGATGATTCTTAAGCGGCTCTCTCAGGATCTTTCTCCGAAACGTTCAAACGGTCCCCGGTCTGGCAGAAGAGTTTTAATGAAAATGGATTCCAACAATGTTACAGCAATGAGAGGGTGTTAATTAGTAGTCACTTATTGTGCACTGTTGTCTGGTCTGCATCCAACAAAAATAAAGTACTCGGTCTAAACTATACCATGAGGACGGCCGAGGAAGCGACGTCCGCCAAAGGGCCTCGGGAGACGGGACGTGCGGCGTCCGACGGAAAAGGAAGCGAGATGGCTTAAAAAATCACAACGTGCATTAGATGTATATTTACACCGCGGACAGGTCTGATTGGTCAGAAAAGAGACGTTAATTCATAATAATGGGATGATACAACAGCTGCATATTGAGAAGAGAAGTTAGTGGTTGGTGATATGGGGAAGGCTTTTGGAAGAAGACTCCAGGATCAGTGTTTCTGGTCAGGGACGTTGCAGGCTCAGTGCGAATCTTGAGTCCTCTAAGTGCAGACAAACGACGCAAAACTATATGCGGAATCTGTGAGCAACATTCCCTATAAGCATGAGGCAATGAACATAAAGGTAACTGAGACAGTAACCAGAGACAGACGATAGGATACACAACAGAAGCTAGACGCGGAGACCCAGAACCTAAATAATGGTGATCATCAGAGTGAGAGAAGACACACATGCTGTGGGAAACACAATTCTGTGCCCATATGTACAGTATTTGCGATTTTAGATTTTTTATTTATTTATTTTTTATCTATAAACACACATCAAGCTTAATATTAAATTCAACAAAAATGAATTTTTAAAAAGGTACAGAATTATAAAATTGTTACTGTTGCCAAATATATTCTTGGCATAAAACAGTGGAGAGTGTTTACATCAACAGTTTCATAGGTTTTCCTAATGTCCTATGACATTAATAAAACTTTAAATGTATAAAATGCACCACAGGGTCATTCATCAATCAATTGAATTAATACATATTTAACAAGTTGCTGTGACTGCATATCAGAGAAATCAAACTCCCTCTGCATCACTGATTAGTTTCCTATAACAGCTCACCATGTCATCACTTATTTCTTACACATATGCAGTATTCAACGATCCTCCTACATTTAAAGGAAGTCTGTGCTTAACGCCGTGTTGGTCGACTTCCTAATCCGTGCCTGAGGCGCAATAAACAGATTCAGTCCGAGTGGAAACTCACGTTGCCTTGATGCGACCAGAAGGGCAGAGTCGCTCGAGCGTGTTCCTAATTAACAGACGCAAAAACACAAGGCCTCGTTTATTAGCATAAAAGGGAATCTGATGTATTTTTACGAGGACATAATGGAAGCGTTTACGGCTCCATGTCGTGCCAATCACGCATCAATCTGTGGGGCCGTTTGCTGAGTACTGCAGGCAGCGCATTACCAGTAATAACATTTCTGGTGTAATCATGCATATATATTTCTCCTTCCATCGGTCGGGATGGAGTTGTACGAGCTAATGTATTCGGAGTAAGACCCACTGCCGCACACAAAGGAGGGGGAAAAAAAAGAGAGAGCCTTGGTTGAGTAACCGTAATAATTGGAAAATTATTTTGATAGCCTGAAACAATCTAATATATTACAGAATTTTATTAAAATAATATCAAATCAAATTAACTACTATTCCATAATGAATTAGGTAACAAGGTAGGCAGATATTAATCGGCCCACCCTCCCTGAGGCCAGGGGAGACAGAGAGGGTGTGTGTGTGTGTGTGTGTGTGTGTGTGTGTGTGTGTGGTAGGGGGAGGGTTATTAAGTTGGCTTTTGCGGCTTGTTAGAAGTCAGCACGAGGAAGTAAAGAAAGTCCTCCAGGATATAATCATTCCTTTCGTCTTCCTTTTATTCTTCTTCTGTTCTCCAAGTTTGTTGCACCATTGTCTGCACATCTGTACATCTTCTCCATAACTGGCAGCTTAAACTTCTCAATCAGCTCGCCATGCTGCAACCTCATCCCACGGTGCAAATCTGGTTGCCCTTTGTAACGCCACTGCCCGTAAGGCTTTAGCCGAAATGCGGACCCAGCCCGGTGGGTTAGTGATCAGGACCGGGTCCGCGTGCGCCATTGAAATTGTAAACAGCTTGTTTGCTTGGCTGTGCCGGACGTTGTTAATGTTTCAGCCTCATGCTATTCTTCATGCTAGCTTCATACCTACCACGGCGAGGCTGCTGGAACTTCGCTGCACCCTTGAATTATTGTAAGCACGCACGCTTCTCAAAAAATAAAAGCGAACAAGGTAGCATGACATTTTCCAGGTCTGACATGTTCTCCCTGGGATTTTGGTCCCTAATGTTTCATTGGTGCACGGTGCGAGACGAGCATCTTGTCTGGAAAGTAGGGTATGAGACGCTCGTTGCTTAGGCCTGAGACACAAAGGAACATTAAAAGCGTTTTTATTTTTGGGACTTGTACATCATTAAGGGTACTTTGCGCTCCACAGGTATTTGCTTATCAAACTAAAGTCACCACGAATCCAATGACATTTTTCTCCGTAGGCTTGAGGTAGCTGGTTAAGAGAACCATGACACAGGGGCAGTCTAGCTTATCCATGGCATATTCTGTTGCCAGTAATGGGAAACCAGAGAACCCAGAAGATCACCCACATCGACAATGGAGAACTTTATGCAGACATGATTGAACCAGTGACTGAGGACTTATGAGGCAGCAATGTGGTTGGGAGAAGGTGCTCCAAATCCAAGAGGTACTGTATGTGACTCTGTTCTTGATGCTGTAGCAGTGGTTAAGCACTGGACTTTAAAACTTTACATGCTTGTAGAGTCCACTAGAGAGACATTTTTGTTGAACTTGTTTCGTATTAGATCACATGTCCTGGTGAGACACATGTTTTACCTCAATGCCTCAATGACAGGTTCCCTAGGTAAGGTCTAGGTTTAGCAATGTTGTGCATCCAAAAAAGTCAGCTGATGACCTAAATGACCTGAAGGTCAATTGATTGTTTCTTCCCTGATGACACAGGCATCTTCTGAGGTGTCACTGCCAGGATTCATCGGGCTCACACTGTTTCAGGAAGCATGAGATTCACCCACGGTTTGGTCACCACGGAGGTCAGACCTTAATCCCACTGAGAATCTTCGAGATGTGATGGAGAAGGCCTTAGTCCGACTCTCCCATCATCAATACATAATCTGGGAGAGAATTTAACGTGAAATCAAAGCAGACGGTGGTCCGATGATAAGCGGGCATCACCACAGACAAATCAGTCTTGAGGTGAATTAAAACCGGGGTTGGGGGTTGGTGGTGGTGGTGGTGGTGGTGGAATGTTAGTGGAAACCTATGTAGTTCTAACAAGTTGCCTTCGAAAGAGAAGAGACAGCGAGAAAATAAAATTTATTTTTAATTACTAATTATTTTGGCATTTTTATGGCTTTATTTTAGCTGTCAGAGTGCTTTAAGGGAGGGGGGGGGATTAAGGTCCTCGGGGGAAGAGGAAGGAGATGAGAGGAAGGAGCAGGCAGAGGGAGGACAGCTAATTTTTGATCCAAACGGGGCTTTGCAGGCCGGGGGGGTGGGGGGGTGACAGCTGCACTGTCTTTAGCCCGGATTTGAATTTGAATTCTATCTAACGATGCAGCGACGCGCGGACTTGGCAGGGCAGTCTGGTAATCTCCTTGACACAAATGCCTGGGCTTTTCTTGTGTGCCCTCACAGAGATTTGGGTAATTAAAGTTAAATTGAAGGAATAAAAAATATCCTTCTTGTAGTGAGGCTGTCTCGCTAATGCCAAGTGTGAATAGTCAGGGTTGTCCTTAGAACTATAATCCTAAACGCTGCTTCTCCTGGAAGAGGGGACTGCCAAAGGTTTTTTTGCGAAGCTCTAAAGACAGTGATAAGGCAAGGCCACGTCGCTTTCATCTTCCAGGCATCTTTAAGACGAGGTGAGAAGGGGAGAAAAAAAGTGGAAAATGTTAGTGCTTGTACTTTATAAGACTTACATGATATCTGGAAGATGAACATCTGCTGTTGCTGCATGCCGCCATCTTTATTGTGCGCAAAGCCAATTTATTAGGAACACATGTACACCTACATGTTCATGCAATGAGTAATTCGGGTGGACCTGTTTCCCAGCGTAGCCTGTGTAGCTGACCAAAATGGAACTTGATACAGTCTCATTCGATGCGTTTGTTCATTCTGAGGCACGTTTCTGCTCACCACGGTTGTACAAAGTGGTTACCGTAGCCTGCTGGAACTGTCACCTCTTTAATATTTCACGACCTTTCTCGTCACAGACGTGTCTCCGCAGCCAGAGTTTGCTTGCGTTAAATGTTCCTCGTTTTGTTCACACCGTTTTATTAAAAGGAAATTCCCAGGAGACCCTAAACAGTCACATTTTGATATTTCCTTCATGAATGAGCAGGGGTACGGGGTGTTCCTATTAGTTAGAGATGGAGTGGCTGATAACCGTGTATGTGTGTACGTATGGTGTGACATATGCTAAATGCACCAACACAGAGATATATGCTCTCTCTGGCAGAATGTTAAACGTTGGCACGTGTAAAACGTCCCCCCCCCAAGTCGTCCCCCCCCCCATCCCCACCTTCCCGAGTGTGTAGATTTTGCAACGGATCAGCTGATTCCAGCAGGGGAACCAGAAGCTCTAACCGGGTAAACATAGCAGGAATTAAGTTCTACGCTGGCCATCTGTGTTATGTTAATGGAATGAAAATGTCAAGAAATTAACCTGCGGTCGAAAGCTTGGACGTTGCCGACTTCCTATTAGCGCAAGAGAGACGCTGGGATCTGTGTGCAACCGGGACGTGGAGGAAGAATAACAGAGAATAATTGCACTTCATTCATCATGGTATCTTTTACACAACCTTCAACCCGAGTCATACCTGAGCCATCGCGTTCCTTCTGTCTTTTTTCTCTCCACTCAGGTTATTGCCCAGAGCATAATAACTATGAAATTACTGCGGAGCTGTCTTGTCAGTAACCAGAGAAATGGCAGTGTGGGAGGCAGAGCAACAAGACTCCCATTGTAGCCTGGGCAATGGCTCGGCACCTCCCGTGTCATGCTGCGAGGAAAGAAAGGGAGGAGGATGAGAAAAAGCAAGTGAGCAAGTGAATGAGTCTGTGTGTGAGTGTGTGTGTGTGTAAGTGGGTGGTTTTGAGAAGAGGCCTCAGGTTTACCTGGTCTGGACTGGTCTGGACTGGTCTGGTCTGGCTCTATAGACAGATTGGCAGTCAAAAGGACGGAGGAGAGAACAGGCCAAGACGGGCGCCACATCAAAGCTCCCCTATCAGAGCCACACCTCCAGCTCACCTGGAACCTCCAAGCTACGGACAGACAGGCTATCCTGATAGACAGGCCACCCCGAGCTTTCAAAGAACACTTCAGAGACACAACACCCAAATAAACGTCTAGACACTTTCTACTTTCTTTAAACAAGGTCTGGAAGTTGGGGTTTTGGCGGCAGGGGGGGGGGGGGGGGGGGTTGGGGTCGGGTATTTTCCCTTTCCTTAATATTGTCTGCAAAAAAACGA
>JAAGKR010002464.1:25912-37040 GCA_011419295.1 Clarias macrocephalus | reverse complement strand
GGGGGGTGGGTCGGGTCTTTTCCCTTCCCTTCATCTTGTCTGCAAATCAACGAGATGGATTTAGGAAGGGTCTGGAAAATCTCAGGATGGAAAAAAAAAGGCTTTTGCTTGTCCAAATTGTCCGTGCCTTTAGAACCCTCGATGTTCAGCCTCATTGTTCAACTAGTGTTCAACTTCTTAAGGACCACTCCTGCACTTGAAATACTCTTTAGAAGGGCAAGGACAATAAATGAACTTTAATTAAATAAACGATGGATCAGAATTATAAAAAATATATATGAAAATATTAGAATGAAAAGATCAAAACATTGCAAAAAAAAAAAAAAGGTGTAAATAAAATGCACATCTGGCACTTTTCCATAAACTCCTCTGGCTTGCTCGAGTTCGGCTTATTTAAATTAAATATTTTGGTCATTTTTATTATTTGCCTTCGTACCATACTCCCTATTAAATTAGCACAAAAATACACTATTTTACTTAAAGACACATAAGTATTTCTAATGGGGCTTTCCCACATTCACAAACTATTTGCTACACTGAATTGTCCTAAATTTCAATTCTTGATTAATCTTTGGCCCTTGACTCTGTGACATCACATGCTTTAAATCAGCTACGAACTCATTACGCGTTAGCTGCGAAAAGATACGAAGTATTCATGAATCACTCTGAAACTGTTTAGGAACTGTCCAAATTTACCGACCAACTGTTACAAAGAGCCTTCTATCCCTCACCTCAGGACATCTGTTCATAATCCTCTGTCAGTGATCATCTGTTAATAGTCTCCTGGATACCTGTGTTTTGGATACAGAAGCGATGAACCTGCCAGACAGGTCTGTAATAACCGTCACCATATGCAGTGTAGTATCTAGTAAAGTGCGTACTATTTAGCAGTCTAGTGCAAGTTTGTATTTAGACATGGATTTTGTGTCTATTTAGTAGTTTAGTGTGCACGGTTGGGTTTAGACAGTATCTTCAGTATTAGAGTGCACTATTTCGTAGGTTAGTCCACATGGTCGTTTTTAGCCATGAATTTAATATCTTTTAATATTTACTAGATTGTACTATTTCGTAGTTTTTTGTATTGGATTGAGTATTTATTACGGTGGTATATATTTTAGTATATACAGTATATTATATATACTAATTGATCATGCTTGAGAGTCACCCAGAAGAAGTCTTTTTCTTCTTCCTTTTTTCGGCTGCTCCCTTTAGGGGTGACCACAGCGGACTATTTATTTGCCATCTAACTCTGTCTACCACATCTTCCCTTGTCACCTTGTCCAGCCTGTCCTGTATGTCCTCGCTCACCACATCCGTAAACCTCCTTTTGGGCCTTTCTCTCAACCTTCTGCCTGGCAGCTCCATCTCTAACCTTCTCCTCCCGACGTACCCCTCATCCCACCTCTGCACACATCCAGACCATCTTAACCTGGCCTCTCTAACGTTGTCCTACCCGCACTGCCTCTCTACTATACTCATTCCTAATCCTGTCCATTCTTGTCACTCCCGAAGCAAATCGCAGCTTTGCCACCTCCAGCTCTGCTTCCTGTCTTTTTGTCAGCGGCAACGTCTTCAAATCGTCTACAACACTGCCGTTCTCACTGCTGTCCTGTACAAGCCAAAATGAACGCTGCACTTTACTACCCTTATTTCCCCTTAGATTCTTTCATATGCCTGTGTTTAAACATGTATCAATACTGCACGTGAGCTATTGTCCAAAGTTAGCTCTGTTGGCAAAACCGCACTTTCATTTATTTTATAACCTCTGTAACCATTCAGACAAGTTCATCCACAAGAACTGTCATCCTGTCCATCACGATTTTCATTCCATTCAAACATTATCATAAACCTCGTGTTTAAACGTTTCTTCTTGGAATACGCTCGACGCTAAATAGCTCAAAGCCGTGAATCGTGTTTTCAATTCATACCTGTCTAGAGTAATTAATTATATGGGCTACAGCCTCCAGCCTGAAGCGTTTTTTTTTTTTTTTTTCTTCTTTAGAATTTTTAACCTGTCTTAGCTCCTCCTGCCACCCAGTGTTAAGAGACAAGTTTAATTGCTACATGAAAGCCACAAAAAAGAGCTCAGACTCGACGTCAAAACACGCACTAGACCTAGATTGGGTGTAGTTTCACTTCTTAAAGAAAGGAAAAAAAAAAAGCTGTGGGGTAATTAAACTGAATGCATTCCACTGAGTAACTTTTTATGTCGCTGTTTTTCCTGGAATGCTAATCTGGTGGAATTATGACAGCTGTTTGCGTACGTCATGGCTTCCAAAATACAGTATGAACACCTTTAATTTGTCTCTGTGCAGTGCGCATTTTGTCACGGTATTATGAGGCTTAAGAAATGTGAAATTTAATCGCCATTTTCTTCCTGAACCAGATTGGAGACACGTTCAGTGTTTTAGGTTTGCCCGCAAGCTACACGCTAACAAGTGACAGATGTCAATCTTACCAGTATTTTTTCTACATAAAGAAAAAAAACACTTCCTGATCCTCTGGAAATTTTCAGGAAACACTTAAGACTTACTTTAACTTATAAACACTCTGAAAACTACAGTGCCTTGCGAAAGTATTCACACCCCTTGAACATTTCCACATTTTGTCACGTTACAAGCACAAAGGTAAATGTATTTTATTGTGATTTTATATGATAGATGAACACAAAATGGCACATAATTGTGCAGTGGAAGGAAATTGATAAATTGTTTTCAAATCGTTATTTTTTTAATCTGAAAGGTGTGGCGTGCATTTGTATTCAGCCCCTAACGAAAATCCGGTGGAACCAGTTGAATTCAGAAGTCACCTAATTTGTAAATAGTGTTCACCTCTAAAACTTTTGAAAACCGTTTACAACGGCAACCTTGGCATACAAATTTAATCTGTTCTGGAGGCGAGTTCTTAAGGCGAATTGTATTATGAAACGCATTTTCCCATAGGAAATAATGTAAATGCAGATAATCCATTCCAGCCACCCAAAATTATTACCGATTTCCAACACTTGAATCATATTTTCGCATATATTGTAGCAACAATTCAAACATTTAAAAATGACATGTAAATTAAATAAAAGATTAAATACAACGACAATAAAACCTCACTTAACCTTAATTTATGATTCCTCTTCGCACTTGCTGCTTTAAAAACTAAACTGAAAGCAGCTCTGTTTTCTTCTTGCTACCGTCCTTGCTAACATTTTTGGGACCCATGGTGATATGTCTTCACTAAATATTGCACAAAATGCAAAAAAAAAAAAAAAAAAAACACAGAATTTTTTTTTACTGTGCTTCGCTTGGCTTTCCACTGACTGAATAAAATTTTTAATGGCCCCCGGACATACATGCAACCAGAAGTACAGTACGCGCACCTGGCTGGGTTGTTTGTATTCTTAGTTCTTAAGGTGAAAAATCGCAAATGTACATTATTACATCAGTGCATTATGTTGGTCTGTATTTTGGAATCAAATGCATTGTGTGTGTGAACACGCTTAAAGAAATAAATCCTGATTCTGATTCTGTTTCTAAAGGAAGACCCACATGGACCAAAGCTGTTCCAGATAAAATGATCTTAAAAATTCTAAGAAATGTCAGATCAGTCACGTTTATCAGAGAAGAGCGAGTAATGATGATGAGCAAAACCTTCTCCTCGGGCTTTTCCTCTGTTCACACAGTGACCTTTCACCCTCCTGTCTTTGTGCACCGGATAGTGGGATTCGTTCAGAGGGCACAGGGCATACTTTAGAGGGCGAGTCCGGTCGTCTGGGACCGGCGCTTTGAGATTCCTGTGAAAAAGTGAGGAAAGAAAAAAAAAAACAGGAGGATTAGAGAGGTGAGTGGATCGGTTAGTGGATTAGCTACTCTGCTATGCTGCAGGTGAGGCTTTTTAAGTAGTGGCTTTGGGGAAAAGAATCATAAGGAACGACAAAGTTAGGGTTAGGGATGTCAAGAGAGTGTCTGCTAGACTGATGTTGTGCTTAATTATGTCATGACAAGAAAAAAAAAAAAAAAAAAAATATATATATATATATATATATATATATATATATATATATCTTCCACACCGCTTATCCTTTGTATAGGGTCATGGGGCCTGTAGCATCATATCCCAGGAGACTTAGGGCACGAGGCGGGGTACACCCTGGGTGACAATCAATTTGGGAACACAAATTTGCCTAATCTACATGCCTTTGGACTCTAGGAAGGAACCAGTGTACTCAGAGGAAACCCGCCAAACAGGGGTAGAATGTGCAAGCTCCATGAACACAGACCCGAGACGGTAAATCGAACCCTCGACCCTGGAGGTGAAGTTGACACAGATAACGACTAAGCCACATTGCCACGTCTCTCTCTCTCGCTCTATACAGTATATATCATTATATCATTAGTAAGACAGAATGTCATAGAAATCCTTTAGATCATCATAATATATTTTTGTCATATTATAAAAACCCCTTAAAAACATAAATCTAATGATTGTTTAGTACAAATATTGATCAATAACATTAAAGAAATCGGATACATTCAGAAACCAAACATCCACAATATTCCAGCATTATATTATTTCTTTTTTTGCTTAATTGAAAATGCTAGAGGTGAGCATGTACAGTAGTTTGGCTTGAGAAAAGTGTGTGTATGTGTGTTAATACTGTGATGTGTCTGTATGTGTGTGTGTGTGTGTGTGTGTGTGTGTGTGTGTGTGTGTGTGTGTGTGTGTGTGTGTGTGTGGTGTGTGAGGAGCTGAGGTAAGCCTGGCTTGTCTGCCGGCTGAGACAAGTTATCAGTGGGAGCCATGAGTGTCCCTCTTCACTCCAGAGACGCAGGAGAACAACAGCGCCGGTGTGACGCATGGCTACACTTTGGCACGGCTGAGCCACCGAAGGCCTAATCTCCCCGCACCTCCTGATCCGCCTACTCACACACTCCTCACACGCTCTGCAGCCATTATTACTCTGAGATTATTGAGGCAGCGTGGCAGGAATGGCCGTATGCACGTCTGCCCTATTCACTCCGGCTCGCGCGTTCGCTGTTACCTTCAGGGGGGGAATAATCGCTTGCTCTTTGACGATCAACCAAATGCTCAGCTTGGGAAGGGTTTATTTATTCACTCACTCACTCACTCACTCACTCACTCACCCACCCACCCACCCACGCACTCACTCACTCACTCACTCACTCACTCACTCACTCACTCACTCACTCACCCACCCACCCACCCACGCACTCACTCACTCACTCACTCACTCACTCACTCACTCACTCACTCACTCACTCAGTACCAGAGGTGGGTAGTAACAAGTTACATTTACTCTGTTACTTTTACTTGAGTAACTTTTTGGAAAAAAAAAAAAAAACTTTTATGAGTAGTTTTACTGCACCATACTTTATACTTGACTAGATTTGTGAAGAAGAAACGCCGCTCTTACTCCACTACATTCGGCTCCACTCGACTCGTTACTTTTCTAACCATTTATTGTAAACGTGCAGCCAGTAGATCTACCGCATGACTGTTGCACCAATCGGACGCAGCAACAATAATCACATGCTCCATTTGACCAATCAGGTAAGGCGACATAGTGGGGAAAAAAAAAAAACCTTCAGCCAGTGTTCTATAAATTCATCCTACCTGTGAAGCCAACCTACGGACACTCACTTGCGCATGCGCAAACAAAAGTCTCATGAATCCATGCTCCTATTAATGGGATCTTGCGGTTAGTATATAATCTTGCGGTGAGTATAGAATGCTTTTTTCATGTTTGTGTGATTACAATTTTATGCATCCCAAAAAATACGATGCATCCCAGGCATCCCTATATAAACACTAATATATAATTATTATAATTTCTAATCAGACATTGTGAACAGTTACTCAGTACTTGAGGAGTCGTGTCACTGAGTTCTGTTTTACTCTTACTTGAGTAATATTATGGACGACTACTTTTTTACTTCTACTTGAGTAATGTTATTTTGAAGTACATCTACTCTTACTTGACTACATGTTTTGGCTACTTTACCCACCTGTGCTCACTCCTTTTTTTTTTGCTCTTTATCACTTTATATCTGTCTATAAGGCAAAAAAAAAAAAAACCTTACAATGATGAACTCAATTACAAAATCCATCCCTAAAAAAAAAAAAAAAAAAATCCTCATAAATACACGACTCACGCTGGAGACTCCTTCCATAAATGTTAAGTCAATGACTACACTTTCTTTAAAGCGATTTACATTTACATTTATACAAGTGTATGAAAAAACAAAACACTAACATGAGCACATTAACACAGTATAAACTTGCCTTTTCATGCTTGCTTTGTGTCCTGCGTACGTTAGGAACACCCTATTTCTTGCTAAATTCACTCTGACATCTCTTAAATGAATTTGTGAGCCAATAGGTTCGGACTATGAGGACACGCTGCTCATTACTGTACACCACCATCCTGATTAGAAGTCAAGTGACTGAGCGAAGTGGTACAGCGCTTAATTTGACCAAGGTTACGATTGTAAATAAATGTTTTTAATGGGTCCTTTAGCTCATGCTTATACTTAATACAGAAAATCCCGAAGGATTATATCTAATTCTAATTCTTTCTCAAGAAGCAGACAAAAACTACGCTAGGAATGATACGCTAACTCAGATATATGGTTTTCAGCTCAACACGGGTGTAAAAAGTGATTATCTGAGATAACAAGGCTGAGACGACAGGAATCCAAGGAAGATCCGAAAACTGCTTTTTTTCCCCCCCTTTTTAAAACATACAGTAAAAGAAATGTAGAATTTTCAAAGTTATTAAATCCCTTAAAGCCCAAGCAGCACAGATACGTGTGTCCATCAATGAAGATTCAAAAACAAATATACTGTATGTTCTTATATGGAAGCCTTCAGACTTTAACTTGTTTATTTGGGATTTCAGATATGTCAGATAGAACAAAAGTTATCATTACAATTTTACCGCTACCGGTACATGGGAATGAATGCACAAAAATGTAGAACTCTCAAAATGAGCATATTACTATTATTATTCAAATCATTTTCTTCATCGAAACAATCGAAGACAACAATATCTGGGCTAGATCTTTGCCAGTGTGACTCATTTTAAAATGAACTAAAACTTAGTTGAAAACAAAGGATATTACACTTTATACTGTACAATCCTGAGCCCTATATATGTTTATTAAAAAAAAAACTGCAAAACAAATAATGGCTAAAATGCTCTGAGCTTTAAGGGATACATAAGCATCCAAGAGCGTGAAAGTTTCAGGTGTATTCGGGAGTGTTTCGATTTTTTTTTTATTTTAGAGAAGAATGAATGAAGAATTGTGAAAAATGGCCAAGAATCGTCAAACATCATGAATTATCCCATCAGTTAATCAACGTCTACAGTACTGGACTTCACCGCATTGTTAACAGATTTATTCACTCCCAGTCAAGACGGTGTGTTGATGTGTGTGAGCAGATGTGTGTGAATGTGCAGTAATGTTCCTGCTCTGCTCCACACACACACACACACACACACACACACACACACACACACACACACACACACACACACACACACACACACACACACACACATGCACGCTCCTCTTTAGCGGAGTGATGGTGTGAGTGCGGTTCACATTAGGCAGAGCTCTTTTCCCGACAGGAAGCCGTTCCAGGTAGTTACCCTCCTCTCTACTGGAATAAATCCACTGTGAGGAGCTTCTCTCCACAGGAACACACCTGAGCTGAGCTTAAACATGTCTTCCCCACACAGACGTCTCATTCTCTCATCGCTTTACCTTTCTGTCACCTGTCACTCCATCACTCTGTTGTCCGTCATTCTGGTTATACAGTATAAACGTTATAATCATTTTTTTTTCTTTAAAAAAAAAACACATGCAAGATCCAAATAAGCCTTAAAAAAAAAAAAAAAACTTATTATTATTTATTTATATGATAAATTTTCATCAGCTTAATCTTAATGTGATTCCGAGCGCAGGGACACGGACTTTTTAACCCTAAACGGATTTGTGTTGGATTAGAGCTTGGCGGTTTCTCACCACATGCGCTAAACGTGCGCTTAATTAATGTGAAATATTTAAATCAAAATATCCTTGAGACATTTCTTTAATACTAAATACGATGTGCTAATAGTATTAGCGTACAGTATATGTGAGCTGCTAGCTTGGGATTAGACGCCACTGCTTAAACAAACGAACGAACAAACAATTGTAGAAAAGAAAAAAAATGTGTAAGCAGGTAAATAAGTCACTAAATATGTTAGTAAAAATATGTCAGTGATTAATAAGTAATAAAAAATAAACAAATCAACAAGTGACTGAATGTTAGTAAACGTCAAGTAAATAAGCTATTTATCATAAATATGTTAATGAAAAAACTAATTCTGAAAAAAAAAAAGTAAAAGTTGGAAAAAAGTAATAAATATTTATTTTCTAAATATGTTTTAGAAATATAATTTAGAAATAAAAAATATGCAAATCAGTAATTAGAATAATAAAAAGGAAGAATATTAAGTAAGGGCGACACGGTGGCTTAGTGTTTCGTCTGGGTTCGATTCCAACCTCGGGGTCTGTTTAGATAGGACTTGCATGTTCTTGTTGTGCTTGGTGGGTTTCCTCCGGGTGCTCTGGTTTCCTCCCACAGTCCAAAGATATGCAGATTAGGCTAATTGACATTCCAAAATTTCCCGTAGTGTGTGAATGTTGCCCGAAGGTCCTACCAAGGTTGGAAAAATGAGAATAAATACAATGGACACTATTGGCTTTCACGGTCCCTAGTTGGACTACAGAGCTTCCTAGATGGATGAAGTCCCTGATCAAATATCCTACCCAGTGGGGAAAAAAAGTCATCACTTCAGAAAGGTCTAATTATTAGCTTCCATCAAGTATTGAAAACAATTAAGGAGACTTTAAATGACTGGAATTGGGTTAAGATCCAACACAAAACACAATCTTAAAACCTGTAAGGATTGTTCTGAACATTTAACATCATTGAAAAAATGTAAATGATGAATGAATGAGTCCAGATTGAGCCTATTCCAGTGCGACGGGCGTGTCAGGGTAAGAAGGGACGCGCATGAATCGATGCTCCCATCATGCATAGTGTCCACTGTACAAGCCTCTGGAGACAGTGTTATGATCTGGGGTCGCTTCAGTCGCTCAGGTCGAGACTCAGCAACGTTATGGGGCAATAAAATGAAGTCAGCTGACGACCGGAATGTACTGAATGACCAGTACATCACATCTATGGAGTTTTTCTTCCGTGATGGCACAGGACATGTTTCAGGACTCAGATTGTGAAAGTGGTAAATTAAAAATGTTTGATATGCAATAAAACTCGACATTTGATCTTATTTGCTGCCAATATTTTCTGTTTGGTTCACTACAAAATGACAATCAAACCATGAGTTTGCTATACTTTTTTTATTTTATTAAAACACAACCAACATTTATACTGATTTGCATAAGTAAATAATCACAGCTGCTGACTTGGTTTGCCCATTGTCACAAAACTGACACTGAGACAGATACTGTATATAGCTTTTTGAGAAATCACCCCAAATCCATACTGTTACAACCCAAACGAATCTATAGTCTAAAGACCTTTGTGACTTAAAAAACTAATCTTTCAGATCTCAAAAATCGAATAATGGAGTTATCTCATTTTGCTGTCAAAATTAAGAAATTATGTAACTAATTAGTAATTATTGGTAACAAGTAATTATGTATGTAAGCACAACTACACCTGAGTAAACAAACAAACAAACAGATATATGTAAATGAATATATAAACAAACAAACAGATATATGTAAATGAATATATAAACAAACAAACAGATGAGGACACATAAAAGTAGATGAATGTATAATATACTGCATAATTAAGAAAACATCAATTACTATGTAATTAGTTACTTACAACTATTTAAACAGTTACAACTATGTAAATAGTTACTTACTGTACAAAGTTACAGGAAAATGATGTAATCAAAAATCAAGGTTAGTATGTTGAGAAATCAACAAACACAAACAAATAAACTATTACACACAAGCAAGTCCCAGCCTTCTCCACCTACACCTTACGGTATTTAGTTTAAAGCATTGAATATAGTGCAGTAGTATAACCTGTATAACCTGTAACACACTTTATGGCTGCTACAGTGTGTATCCCGTGCCCGGTGCTAAGCGCTTTACAGAAACACTTCGCTTAATAAACTGATTCTGACCTGATAAACAGCTACCTCTGCTTTTGTCTAAATCGGGTTTGAGCTTCTTGCACCGGCAGTCGATACGGGAAAATCCCCTTCCAGCCATGAAGGAACCACACACACACACACACACACACACACACACACACACACACACACACACACACACACACACACACACATACACACATACACACACACACACACACACACAGATATACACACAGTAGTAAATTTTCCACACACACACTGACCCTGAGTCGTATATATGCAGTCTTTAAATTAAGTAAACTTCAGAAGCCTTTGGCTCATAAATTTGGCAGGGAGGATTTTGTTTTTATTCAGTCTCTCTCTCTCTCTCTCTCTCTCTCTCTCTCTCTCTCTCTGAGCCGTCCTGAACTGCTCCATGGATTTACTGCAGTAGTAATAACTGTCACGGCAAATGCCTGGTAAAGTGCTGGACAAGGGACCAACAGAAGGAGAGTATTTATCACGGTATTGACTTTCTGACTGCGGTGTCGTGAACTCTTTTGTCATAAACTGGAGCACTCAGAGGCAGCGGCCAGATCGATCCGAGGGAAAACTGCTGTCAGATTCTCTCCCAGGGAGCATTGCTTTTGTTATAGCCACTTAGGGGGCTGATAAATGCTCGGCTCTGGATGGGACCTGGCTTCCGTACCTGCGGCTAAACAGCCCGTTTTATTTATTTATTTAATTCCGAGCCTGCCTTTTTAATCTTAAAAAAAAACAAAAAAAACAGACTCTTGATATTGATATTTGTTATTGGTAAAAAATAAAGAATTAATAGAAGTGACTTTAAATGGATTTCTGATACAGTCCCAGGTGTCATAGCTTATATATATATATATATATATATATATATATATATATATATATATATATATATATATATATATATAA
>JAAGKR010002464.1:0-25892 GCA_011419295.1 Clarias macrocephalus | reverse complement strand
ATAAAGTTAATCATAAATTCTTATTTAATGTTAATATTTAATTAGCAGCTTAATTAATACTAATACTTATCTAATCCTAAACTAACTAGGACTAAGGCCACCACATCAGTAATATGTTGTAATGATAACTTTGTGAAATCTTCAGTAAATAAAGTGTAAATATCATCTCATCTCATCTTCTATACCGCTGTACCCTGTAGGAGACTTGGGGCACAAGCCAGGATACATCCTGGACAGGATGCCAATCCATCGCAGGACACACACATACACACACTCACATACTCATTGTGTAAATATCAGTCCCCCCAAAAAATCTAAATGTAAATTTAAAGCCAGACCATTTGATAAATAATGATGTAAATAACAGTGTAAATACATCGGATCAGCCATTACAATATTGTGTATGATATCATATATATATATATATATATATATATATATATATATATATATATATATATATATATATATAAAAAGAATAAGAGCATTAAAACATAGTTAATTTCATCATTTCGGTAAAACACCATTAGGCTCCGAAAGAGTTAGTATGATTTCTGTGATTAATGCAGGACTTCGGGGACCGGTCCTCGTGCTCAGCCGAATAGTAAATCAATAGTGTGGGTATTGGTGGCAGGTCTGATTAGTGGCCTGGTGAAATGGAGTGTGTATGATGAATGGTGGCTCAGAGTGTTAAAGCGATGGAGATATGGACGACAGCTTGACTTGACCGCGCTCTCTTTCCGCACGGGGAGGATCAGAAAGGAGTCGAGTCGAATCCCAGAGGGAGCGGCGGGAATGCACACATTCCCAGGGTTAACATAACTTCTGACCTTCGCCTCGTCTAAGTTCTACGTTCTGTTTCTGGTTCTCTAGAAAAAGACCTGAGAGAGCTGGATTTGTCAAATTTTGCAAAAAAAAAAAAAAAGGTGCCATATTGGTGTAAGGGACATGCAACAAAATCGTATTTAAGACCATTAAAAGCTTCACCCTGGAAAAAAACAGACAAAAACAAAAACACTTTAAAACCTGAAAATACCCAAAACATTTCTGTTTTGGGCAACTTGCTCTGAAATTAGGATGTGTTATACTGTATGTTACTGGAAAATACCTTTATCACACCATACAGCTGTTGATTATTTTCCTGTGTGAACGCTGTGAAGTATTTATTTTATATTCTTAATATGATATCTTTTACATGATATATTTATTTATTTATTTATTTTCTGATACGTACAAAATAAAAAGTTAAGGACAGCTAACACACACATACATACACAGATGAAGCAGTGAAGAGCGGAGTGTGTGTGATGTGTGGTACGTAATATATGATGTGCGATGCGTGACGTGAAGGAGGAAGCGTTACAGTGAGTGATCTGTCCTGACCTGAGCTCTGGACAAGCTGAAGGATATGAAGACAAACGGTTGCATTTCCGTCCTCTTTCTCCATAATGACGCAATCAGACTCTGATCTTTCATAGCGCGTCGTCGTCGTGTTGTCTTGTAGACCGCGGCTCCTTTTATCAGTCAGCCTGACTGAACCGAACGCGGCTTTACGGTATAAATGAGCCACTTTTAATTAGGACGGAGAAGTCACACTCCGGGTGAAGCGTTTTCCCTCCGTTGTGTTAGTGACAGGTTACGTTAAAGGTTTCATTTTCAGGTTTCATTTTCAGGTTTAAAGAGAAAATTAACCTCGTCCAATTAAAGCCCTCAATTGTTGAAGAGAGCGCCGCGGCTAAGTGTCTTGCCATTTATTCAAGCACACCGAGCACACTGAGCACACTCAGAGCTTTGGGTGTGTAAATGTCAGAATTAATACGTGGAATGCAGGAATAATTAATTTCCAGGCCCGAGATTCACGAGCCGATCCGTCAAAGTAAACTTGCGCGCTCGAACCCGTGAGTGCAGACTTCTTTTGATCAATGTTTGAAGTTATAGTCTAATCGTCTAAGAGCCGGTCCTGTCCAGACGAGGGATGGTACTGGATATGTATACAGTACTGTATGTTATTCAGAACAAAGACGTAATGTGGTGGAAACAGATACAGATGTGAACAGCGGACGGTAGTGGAATAGTGGATCTGATTTGGTAGCAAGAGAGATGAAGAAATATCACATTCATCAATATGAACTTTAAAGACTGCTCGGGTCAGGGTGCCTACGCCTACGCTTTTAGTAGTGGTTAGCACTGCAGCCTCGCACCCCCAGCTTTGATGATTTGAGGCCCGTCTCAGGTGTGTGTGCGTGGAGATTTCCCCGCATTCTCCCTGTGCTTGGTTGGTTTCCTCCAGCTTCGTCCAGCAGTCCAAAGCAGGCTAATTGGCATTTCCAAATTCCTCATAACGTGTGAAAGAGTGTATGTGAGAGTGTATGCTGCGATGCATTGGCACCCTGTGCAGGGTCCCCTGGGATAAGCTCCAAGCTTCCCATGACCTTTTACAGGATAAATGCTATAGAGAATGAGTGAGAATTTATACTTTATTGTAAAAAGACATATCTAATTGAGATCAGGTATGAACTGAAGTGAGGGAGCTGAGTTTGACGAAGTGCCAGAGCCAGATCTACACACTAATACACACTAATAGCGACTAATGTTCACTGTTTCTATCGTATTTCTAAATTTTTAACTTTTGTTATTTATACCATGCCAACTGTGAATTTCAATCCACATCTAGATATGGATGTTTGTAGCACTGAATAGATATAGATACCAGTTGCATCATTATGTTATCAATCTTTCTACTGTATAGGTTTTACAAAAACTCCTATCCAACCAACTACTCTAGCTTCTTGCTAAAACTATTAGACACAGGAGAGGAGGAGCAGCTAATACGATATGATCACGATACTCTGATTTGATATATATTCCAATTCTGTAAGTATCATGATATTATAAATATCACAATTCAATATAATTAATTTTTTTAAAATTCTAAACAAACTGTGCTGTGCTGCCTGCCAATCTGTGAATAATTTAGAGCGACACTAGAGGAACGACAACGTTTTACTGCCTCTAATGCAGATATACACATGTATATACCTCAAGTTTCAAAATACGTATTGCGAAACACATTTTCCCATAGGAAATAATGTAAATGCTGATAATTGGTTCCAGCCACCCAAAAATATTACTAATATTACAAAATTCTAACTTATATAATCATATCTTTGCATCTAAAAACAATCAAAACATTTAGAAAAGACAGGTACTGTAAATGAAGTCAAATCTGAAATAAATAGACATTAAACCTCTTCAACTTAACCTTAATTTATGATTCCTCTTGGCACCGGCTGCTTTAAAAACCAAACTGAAAGCGCCCTTTCAGCTCCCTTTTCTTCTTGCTACCGTCCTTGCTAACATTCTTGGGACCCCTGGTACTATAGCTATACTATAGCTTCACATAATCTTGCACAAAATGCAAGAAAATCCACAAAAATACATAAACTAGCTTTGCTTAGCTTTCCATCTACGAACGATCCATCTATTGAACACCTCCTGGACGTATGCGAACTTAGCCAGCGTTCGGCTAAGTTTGGTCGCTTGTATGCCAAAAATGCTTTGTATGCTGCAATTCATTTCTTCTAAAATGTCATTTCTTAAGCTGGAAATTCATGAGATGGGGTGTTCATACGCCAAGGGACAAACGATTTTGGGGTCAGTGTGGATCTAGAGTATGTAGAACTTAATGTTACACATGAACAATTTTTTTGCCAAATCTCATTAGAAATCTCAAATCTAGCTTCAGAATGCTAAAATGTAAGAATTAAAGAAAAAATGAAAGTGAGAACAAGACCATAAAAAAAGCTGTGAGTCTTGATGCATTCATAAGATGTGTACTTACTTTACATGACAACACTGAAATATTTTTATTTTCTCACAAAACAAGGGGGGAAAATATGTCTGGATGTATAAAAGTTATGATTTTAAACACGTCTTTATATCGTAGAATAAATCATTTGCATTCTGAAAGCTTTCCAGACACGTCTAGATGGTCCTTTAGTCTGCTTTTGTCTCTTTTTTAGACATCAGAGTGGACTAATCCCTCAGCATACAGACTATGAGAGCTTGTGATGGTGATACACCATGGTTGGTTTGTGTGTGTGTGTGTGTGTGTGTGTGTGTGTGTGTGTGTGTGTGTGTGTGTGTGTGTGTGTGTGTGTAGTGTTTACTGCCCCTTTAAGCTGCTGTGGAATGTGGGAAGTTCACAGTAAAGCCTAGGCTCTAAAGTCTGCCTTAGTGCATGACCCAAGAGCAATGTTCAAGTTCATCGGCATCCAGACAGGTGTGTAATGACTTGTAGGGCTGTCTGGGCTCGGGGCCGGAGGACAGGCGCTGGGGGAGGGGCTGTGGGGATATCAGGGGGGAGGGTGGGGACGGAGATGTGAACTTCTTCTTGTAGTCTAGAAATCTCAGACGTCTGGGATATTTATTTATTTATTTATTTATTTATTTATTTATGTGTCTGTTACTACACTTACTAATATCTTTGGAATACAAAATTAAACGCCATTGTAACAAATGTTTGCATCCCCCTTAAGAATGAAATAAGCCAAACAAGCTAAAATGGTATAGTAAAGTGAGACAATATCTGTTGTGGCTTAGATTTTTACTCATTATAAAATAATAGGAAAGTTAGACTGGTGCCAATCTCAACATGTTGGAGATATGTCCATTTCATATTAAAACCTTTTCAAAACTTTTTCATTTGAAATGTTTGCCGCTGAAATATTGCTCTGTTCATTGTTGTTTATGTAGTTTTTAATTCATTTTACTGCCTTTCCTTCTTTTTTCTTTTAATATTGAATGCATATACACAACAGGGGATGCAAACTTTTGCTCCAACTGTAAAACCATGAGTTGTATATAAATGATATGAAAGTCAACTGATTTGACATTAATCAACAGATAGATAGATAGATAGATAGATAGATAGATAGATAGATAGATAGATAGATACTGTAGACGTTGTGTGTGAAAGAAAAACAGGCTGAAAGAGACGACCTGCATGGACACGTGCTTTGTTTTGTCTAGGGTTTCCTTGAAAGAGGGACATTCAGAACATTCACATACACACAGAAACACACAGAAACACACACACACACACACACACACACACACACACACACACACACACACACACACACACACACACACACACACACACACACACGATTATGTCCTCAGCACCACTTATAACAAGGTTAGCTCTTGCAATGATAACGGCAATAAAACAGGCCCGGGCTGCTCTCTGCCCTGTATGTGTGTGTGTGTTTCTTTGTGTGTGTGTGTGTGTGTGTGTGTGTGTGTGTGTGTGTGTGTGTGTGTGTGTGTGTGTGTGTGTGTGTGTGTGTGTGTGTATCGGTCTGTGTGATCCTTGTAAATGAGCTTACTGATTTCCTTTTATTTTTTTTTCTCTTCTTCTTCGCAGGAATTATTCCATGCCATGCGCAGTCTTTTTAAACCAATTGGGCAGCAAATTAGCTAGCAGGGGTTAACAACCACCATTTTGTCACTGTTTATTTAGTGGCACAGCATGGCCTTGATCACAGCTCCTCAACAATGCTCGAGTGCACTAATAACCCCACATTCGCTCGGCCTGGGGTACAGCGGCTGAAGCGTTTCCCCTATAAGACCACTTTTCTAGTACAAAGTCCGAGTCTGTTAGCGGCTCGATTTGACAAGCTAGTAAACTAGCTAGTTTTTATTGTCAGGTCCGTGAGCGTAATAAGAAAAACTAGCAACACTAGAGTGTCTTAACTGTGTGTGTTTTTTTATTTTATTTACTTTTTTTCATCTTTTCCAGTCATACACACTCTCTTATAAAATGTGTATGAGAAACAGAAGGTTCACTTGTGTCCCTGGAGAGTGTTATGTCTTAATTTCTCAGCTACATGCTATCAGCTACATGGATACTTGTTTATTCCATATCTGCCCAATTTAGCCCTGGATTTACGTAGTATCTATTAGCATAAGTACCCGCTAAAGAGTTTGTAGAAATAGTTAAAAGGTTAAAGCTACAAATAAGCTTCTATTATTATTTCAGGTTGAAGCCCATGTACATGTCTGTCTGTCTTTCTGTACGACAGAATTTTGTAATGTTTACGCTAAATTGCACTTCTTTCATCGTCAGCCAAATACACTCCCTGTTCGGTAATGGGAGAGTGAAACACAGATGAGAAATTGAAAAAGTATATTGGATAGAGATTACGTTTAAAATTTAATTCCCTTGTATCTCTTCAGCGCTGTAATCTCAGCAGTGAAAATATGAACTAATCAAAATATTCAGTTTAGCTTCTCTAATTAATATCTTTAATAGTTTGTTTACATTGAGCAAGTAGCTTACTAGTAGATTATTTTACAGTAGATTATTCTATCTAAATAAATTATTAAATTAAACTCTATTTATGTTTATTATGTTTTTTTTATGCTATAAAATGGAATTTAGCCATTTATTTAGATGCGCTTTACCCGCTGTATAAATTTTTTTTGTTAGTTTTTTTTTTAGCTTGCACCTACTTTTCCTACATAATTCCTATTTTATTACTATTACTAGTCATACCAAATTCTGACAAAATTCCAGGATTTTTTTTTAAAAATCTCAGGTTCATATCAGTTCAGAGTAAAAGTCAAGAATGTAAACATGATGCTGCCTTAGTCAAATGTCGCATTCGTGTCCATTTTTTTAAAATATATATATATATATAAAAGGTGCAACGTAATTATCAAAGTAATTAATTTGTTGATTTAGTACTTTGAGTCTCAATCCATTTCAGCGAGGATTGAAATGTATCGCTAGTCAAAGACGGTGCTCTCCAGTGTCCATCTGACCACATCTGACCCTAAAGCGCAAATTACTCAGCCAAGCACCGATGGTCTCGTTATCGATCGGTGTCAGTTGACCAATCCTCTGATAAATAAAATGTCCTCTGGGCTGCCATGACATCATCCCGCCCGTGACCTTGACCTCGTGTGAAACGGAGAATGCGATCGACTAAAGACACTCACTCCATCTAATCTACTTCCTGTAATCACAAGCCGGAGGACATCGAGAGAGAGAGCGCTGCGCCGCGCAAAAGCTCTCCGCTCCTGCTCCCTCAACCCGCCGGGACCCATAATAGAAACCCGAAGGCCTATTTAAAATTTCATCTGATCCCATTAATTATTGTCGGAATTTTTCTGTGTCAAACCTCGGCTGATGGCAGTCAAGCTTTTCCTGCCATTTTGGCGAGATAAGGTGTCAGTTATCTCTCCGGGAGGTTAATAGACCGACCACATAATCCTTTCCTTCTTCTCTACAGATGTTTTGGTATTTGCATTCGGTAAGCTGATATGGTCATTCACTTAAGAGTGTGATTGCATTCCTAATGAATTTCCACACAGCCAAAAAAATAAAAAGCCTAGACAGAGAGAGAGAGAGAGAGAGAGAGAGAGAGAGAGAGAGAGAGAGCAGGAAGCATTGGTAAACCCGTTCATTTCATTATTGATGCTCAAGCACTTCAACAGGGATCAATATCTGATTTTGTGTTTTTTTTTTTGTTTTGTTTTGTTTTGTTTTTCTTCTTTAAACAAACGCAGCAAGGAATATCAGGAATTTCAGCAATAACAAAATCGGTACAAAATGTACAAAAGTTTCAGACACATCAAGGCAAGGTATCTGTATCTGTGAAAAGGTCAAGTCCGTGCTAACTGCTAGTAAGTGCTGTAATTTATGGCGTCGTCGTCTTTTTTGGACTTGTCCTTTTTGGTGTGATAAATGTTAAGTGAGCACGGCTACATCACGTAAAAGCAAGTTCACCGCTTAATGTCTGGAATAATGACAGTATGGAAAATAGAACAAAGCGCTTCCCAGAACAGACGCTCCTCTGAAACATGACAAGCTTGCTTCGTCTTTTTCTTCTTCTTTTCTAACTTCCAGTATGGGGGGGGGGGGGGAGAGATGCTGGTGAGGGAGCGACTGTATATAGCTGCTATAGTGTAAGTCCTAAGTTGTTTCTGGATGTTCAGCAACATTAAAAAATGAACAGAAGTCATTTAAATTCAAATGAAAATTTTATTAGTCACGTACGCATTACTATACACAGTATGATATGTAATGAAATGACTGCTTGTGGTCTAAAAATGGAAAGAATAGGAAGATTTTACTGCAGTAAAAGAAAATTTGCCCTTGTGTCAAGTTTTATATATGTTCAAATGTGTATTAAACAAATACAAAAATTTGAGATGGATGTACAAATGTACAAATTTACAGATTTACAAAGTTACATTAAAATAGAATTAAAATAGAAATAAGTAAAGTATAATCTAAATTACAAAGTATGTGAAGAATGTGCAAAATAAGAGGGTTAGACAGGGTAAAGTTATGGTGTGTGGGTCCGAAAGCAGCAGCAGAGTCTCCAATTTCAGCGCTGTATAAATATCGTGGTATTTAGTCACTTATTTTATTATTTAGAGGAATTCTTCAGCAATGTGCTCTCGATGTGTTTGTGGTAACATCATCATATTAAGTTAGCGAAAGAGAGAGAGAGAGAGACTTGATGTTGAAAAAATCAGTGATATCTGCTATGTTAGAGGGACTGTTATAGAAAAGTAATCAACTTTTCAAAGTTGTATCAGTAGCTCCGCTTCATTCAACAGAACTCCAGTGTGTGTTTTATTCACATCTAAACAATACTGTGAATTATACTTTGTCGATTTTGTTATCGTCGTCTAACGTGGTTATAAAGGCCCAGGCGGCTCGTTTACCGCCTCTCCCCTGGCTGCTGTATCTATCAGTGCTATGAGAGATGACAACTCCACCTTCATCCAGTTAATCAACGGAGCTGACCTTTGTAGCCGGCCTCACGCTGAGTGATTAAAAGCCGAGTCTCTGTATGAACGTGAGCGAGCGAGAAAGGAAACCTGCCGGACAGGCCCGAGCACCTTCTGTTCCACTTACTGCTGACGTCAGGAAATAAATCACGAGCGTGATTGCGATGATGCCGGCTAACGAATGGCTCGAACCTGCCGGGATCATATTTCCTCCATGTGTGTTGGAGTGTGTAGCATGTGAAAGGACAGGAGAAAGGAGTGTGAGCGGGGAGATTAAAGCCGCCGGCGTGATATGTCTCCTCACTCGAGACGCCAGTAATTCACCCGTCGTTCCTGCTAAACCTGGAGATTATCCTCGAGTGGCTTTTCTTGGCCCCGGTCCAAAATGCTCTTAACGAAATATGGCTAAGGTGGATGAATCCTAGCATCGGAATGTCCTAGAGGTGACAGCGTGATCATGCAATATTACAGACCTGGACATAAATCAAACGAAAATGTTTTAAAGTCACTAGCTTGACATTTCTGCAAAAAAAAAGTGGGTGTGGCTGGAGGTATCTAACATACAGAAGCAGTCAAAAGTTAGGACACACCTTCCTACCTACATCCAGGATTATAAATCCAATGCTTTCTGCTTTCTGACAATACCTGTTTACGCTGCACTGTTTGACCATCTAAATCCGACTTCACAGAGTTCACACGCTGCCCGGCCCAAAAATAAGTCTGGATTTACTGTAACTAAACAAATAGGGTCAAAGGCTTCCACTGGATAATTTCTACAGTGATTAATGTGCTTCAGTCACAAGTTTTTTTTTTTTTTATCCCAAATTGATGCAATGCATAGCTTCTAATTTCTTGAACATCCATGTCAGAAGACGTATCCTGTGGTCGTGGCAAAGATGCTACTCTGTTTCAGAAGGGACAGATTATTATTCTGAGCAATGCATTAGTACAACCTGGAGGGACAGTGGTGAAGCATCACCATATATAAGAAATGTGTTCAGAAAAACATCATGATCATAATGGGAGATCACTTAAACCCTTAGTCAATTCAAATTATTAAAAAACAACAGTAGAACTTACGGCTCTGTTTAATAGTGAAAGTAAGAGCATTTTCACACGCACAATACAAAGAGAACTCAAAGGATTGATACTAAACAGCTGTGTAGCCTTAAGAAAACCATTTATCAGTGAGAATATTGAAAAAAAAAAGGCTTCAATTGGCTAAGGAGCATAGGAGACTATGGAGCGATGTAAAAATGCCATGTGGTCTGATGAGTCCAGATTTACTCTGTTCCAGAGCGATGGCCATGCCTAGTGCCTCCCGTGGGGGCAGTGTTATGATCTGGTCTTGCTTCTGTTAGTTAGGTGTAGGTTCCGCAACATGAGTTATGAGGTCAGCTGATGACCTGAATATACTGAATGATCTTTTTTTTTAAATATATTTTTATCAATAGATGTTTTTTCCTCCCTGATGGCACAGGAATATTCTAAGATAAGGATGCCAGGATTCATCTGGCTCAAATTGTGAAACATTGGCTCAGGCAGCATGACACATCATCTTCACATATGGATTGGCGACTATTACAATAACAACTGATTGTTTCTGTTACTTAATTACATAATCTCATATGTGTTTTTTTTTTATAGTTTAGAAATCTCCAATATTTTTCTAGAATGTAGAAAATAAATCACTTAACAAAAAATATTGAAGATGTGTCCAAACTGTTGACTGGTATACGTATGGGGCAGGAACAGACATTATGAAGTAGAATAATACAGTAAAATCACACTTAAAAAAATCACCAGAACACATTTTCACAAAACTTTTAAATAAACATTAATAAAATGTTAAACATGTTAACAATTAATTTTCATATAATTTTTTCAAATTTATTTTCCCTTAGCATTTTTCCAATTTATTTAAAAATTTTATTTAATATATGAAAATGTATTATTATTATTATTATTATTATTTTATTATTATTATTATTTTATTATTATTATTTTTTTCATTATTATTTATTTATTTATTTATTCATCTATTATTATTATTATTATTATTATTATTATTATTATTATTATTATTATTATTATTATTATTTGCATGGAATGAGTGAAAATTCCATTGGTCTTATTCTGGACAAGTATGTGGAAATATTATAAGAATATAAATACATTTAACACATTTGTGTAGTAAGAGGGGTAAGTTAATAAAGTAAAGTAAGTAAGTAGTAAGTTAATACCCAGCTAGTGAGAGTAACGTTAAATAAATTGTCAAACAGGCAATTTATTTAGATAACGTAAATATTAACTTTAACATGTGAACAGAAAACAGCCTAATTCAGTATCACACCTACACTCAGTGGTGTAGTGCAGGGTCTGTGCAGGCGTATGGTGTATACAGTACTTACTTAATATTTCTTTAATTTTACTTTGTATTTTCATATACATTACTGTCAAAAGTGAAAATGCGGAAATTTGTCTTATGCGGAAATCTCAGAACTTGTCTAAGTCGTGCTTGTCTTTTTGACAGTTTGGAGGTGGGGACAGGGCACAATGTCTCCTCTTATTTGATTGGTCACGTTACCAGGCTCCTCCCTCTGACCCCTGGTTTGAGGGCAGACTGTTAAACAATACGGAGAAGTAGATGATAGCAGAAGCTTTCATCAGGTTGTCAGGTTGGGCTAAGGAAAAATTAAGTCTTACACATTAACGTCTATCAAGGATCCGATTTTAATATTGTTTAAAGGTACTGATGTGGGTTTACTACATGCTCACAATAACACTTTGTTCATTGTGACACACACCAAATACATTTTCCTTTTGTGGAAAATTTAAATACTCAAATTAACAGGCAAGATGAAGCAAACTATCCAAATTCTTCTAAAGATTTCTATACAAAGTTACTTGTATGCAGTTTGCATGGATATCCTAAGCTGTGCATTCATTCATTCATTCATTCATTCATTCATTCATTCATTCATTCGTTCGTTCATTGGTCCGCACTGGAAAGCACAAGGCTCGACAAGTGATTTCATAAGTGCACATCCACAGCTCAACCTCAAGCGTGTGGGAGTAGGGAAGAACAAGTGTTGGGCAGTGTTTCTTATACAGTGCTACCTTGGGATATGAATGGCCACCCTCATGAATAAAGTACTGAAATTTAGCAAGACATTTGCCTCGGCATGCAAAGCATTTTTGGGCATATGAGCGACCGAACCGAGCCAAACCAACGTCCGGGAGCCGTACAAAACTTGTTTGCGTCAGTGGAAATTCAAGTGAAAAGAGTTTACATATTTTTTGTGCTTTTTTGGATTTTGTGCAAATTATTTTTTTTTTGTTCATAGCACCATGGGTCCCAAGAATGTTAGCAAGGACGGTAGCAAGAAGAAAAAGCAGCCACTTTCAGTTTTGTTTTTTTAAAGCAGCCGCTGCCAAGAAGAATCACAAATTAAGATTAAGTGAGGTTTAATGCTTATTTATTTCATATTTTACTTAATTAACATGTCTTTTCTAAATGTTTTGATTGTTTTATATGCAAAAATATAATTTTAGTATTGGAATTTTTTTTAAATATTGGAACGCATTATCTGCATTTACATTATTTACTATGGGAAAATGCGTTTCACCATACAAAATTTTACCATTGTATTTTTACAATAATTTTGTATTGTATTGCAATGTATTTGTATTCATTTCATTTGTACTACTGTCACAAATTTAAAATTGACATTTGAAATGTAATTTCGAACTTTCTGCATCAAAATTCCTTGTCGTTCAATAATTTTGCAAGTGAAGAAAATGCCTTTCCCAAGATGACATCACGTGTGTGCAACTGCAGTGCATCTTTGGGAGATATTGTGCTTGCCTCATGCTTGTGCAAGACACACGGCAGTCTTGACAGCACTCCACCAGATACTGTACAGTCTATGTAGCCATTCAGTAAAATACTCTCTTGAGCTCAGTACTATAACCGAGTGGTCAATGTTACGCTGTCAAACTACACAAAAGTTATACGTTCCTTATCTAAAGTTTGAAACAAAAACGTAGCTCATGTATGAATTTAGAAAACCAAGCGTCTCGAATAAACATAACATGGCGCACACACACTATAAAAAGGCAATTTGGGAATGTCAGTTGGCCTAATGTGCATGTCCTTGGATTGTGTCACCTTGCACCTTCAGGATCCGAGTTCGATTCCCACCTCAGATCTGTGTGCACAGAGTTTGCATGTTCTACTGTACTCGTGCTTGTTGGGTTTCCTCCAGGTGCTCCGGTCAGATAGGCTCCAGGTCCCCCCGTGACCCTAAATACAGAATGAAGTGGTATAAGTGAGTAAGTGAGTGAACCAAGTTTACAGTTTTTTTTTTCCTGCTTTTACACAATAAGTTTGCACAAATATCAAATTTGCAGCCAGAGGTTCACCACACCTGTTTGCCAAAATCTTAAAATTTTTGTAAGGGAAACGAGGTGAACAAACATGGACGACTTGAGCAAGCAAAGATACTGACATGATTACTAAGCTCCTACACACTGTATCGCACTCAACTACAGAGTTCAGACCATAAGAATGTGCTCTTCAGATATTAATTGCTAATATTTCTAAATGTTAATATTTCTGTTTCTAAAATTCATCCTCAGAGTTATAAACACCACTTAATAGTATGTGTACTTCCAAGCATTAGCTAGCTAAACAGCTACGTAAACACAGGAGCACTTATGTATGCTGCTATGTACTTACCGTAGCTTGGATAATGTTCACTATTTAGAACGAATTAGTGACAATTACAATTAATTAAGTTCATTAACAAGCTAGGAAACAAACTACGATTAAAGCTAAGCACAAGAGCATGGTAGCTAACACTGTCTATTGTGTAGAACAAAGATTGCTAGTTAACTCTGGACAGTCAACTGGCATTTTCTCCACACTTTGCTAACCTCACTCGCTTCTGGCCTTTTTTTCTTTTCAACATCCGAAGAATTCACCCATTTCTTTCTTCACAGGCTACACAGGTGCTTCTTCAGTCCCTTGTTATTTCCAGACTGGACTATACTGCACCTCACTCCTGGCAGGCCCGCCTCTGTCCACCATTTGTCCTCTGCGGCTGATCCAGGACGCGGCTGCACGTCTCATCTTCAACCTTTTACCAAGTTCCACCCGACACCACCCCACTTCTCCGCTCTCCGCACCGGCTTCCCGTAGCTGCCGGCATCAAATTCAAAACCCACCTATGTTTTCAGCTCTAGTCACGTCCTCGTGCCACGTTCCGTCCAAGCATCCAGCACTGCTCGGCTGGACCCACCATCTCTCGGGGCTTGAGGAAGATGTGCATCCAGACTCGTTTCTGTTCTGGCACCTACAGTAAGTGGTGGAATGAACTTCCTCTAGATGTCCATACAGCTGAGTCTCTTTAGACTTATGACATATCTGTTTCTCCAATACTTGGGCTAGTAACCCAGTGTAAGGATCTATGCAATAATGGAAAATACGAAGCACTTTTGTAGGTCGCTCTGGATAAGAGCGTCTGCCTAAATCTAAATGTTAATATTGGAAATACTTAGCCTCAGCTTTATGGTGTTCCAAATTTTAGCTGCACTGAGCTTTATGTTATTTACATGACATAATTGAGTAAAGGTAGACTAGTTAGCTGGCGACACGATGGCCTAGTGGTTAGCACTGTGGCCTCGCACCTCCAGGGTCCGGGTTTGATTCCAGCCTGGCTGTCCTTGTGCATGGAGTTTGCATGTTCTCCCCATGCTTTGTGGTTCCCTCAGTCCAAAGACATGCAGATTTTTCTGTACACTTTCTGCATAATAAAAAAGAAACAGCAAAACTCAAACAGCAAGTGTTGTTAACTGAGATATTATGCATCCATATTTAAACTTTATATATATATACTGTACATGAAATCTGATTTGTAAAGTCGGCTAATAAAAAGCTAAACACGGCATAATCCACCGTCAAGAAGCAAACCCTGACCCCTGTGCTCCATCTATTACCCTTCTCCATGACATAAACCACAGGAACCGAGGGAAAGAGTGAACACACGAAAAAAGAAGTTCTTGCACTTGCTTCTATCAATTACACACGGAGCTGTGGAAATGTCAGGCTCTTCGTCCTGCGGAATTATGGAAATGTTTGAGAGTGTGATGCGACTCCTTAATCTGTTCTTCGCAGAAAGAGCTTCCTAATTACGTCGGTTTGAAATGAAGGCTGCTGACAGCGCGGGGTGCACCGGATCTGCCGGAACGGTGCGACACTGTGTCCGGGGAGGTTAATGGCACCCATCTGCGGCCAGCGCCGAGACGTCTAATTTGCCGGCCGAGTCGTATTTTCAGTCGCTTTACACCCATTTAGCGGCGGTTGGCTGTCAGTGCTCGGTGAAGGAGCTGCGGAACTTTTCACAGGCCTGTGGGTCCCGGAGACGAGCTTAAAAGGCTGTAATTAAAGAGTGCAGTGTGAAAATGACAAACTCTAATTATGACATGCAGACAGAAGCAGCGAGGCCTGTGACTCGGAGAGGACAGGTACTGCCTCTGGTGTGTGTGTGTGTGTGTGTATGTGTGTGTGTGTGTGTGTGTGTGTGTGCCTTAAAGCTTAAAGGGGGCAGAATTATCATTTTTCTCGCTGTTCTGGAGGAACGCAAACAGCAAACTTTCATCCAGCTGTCACTTCTTAGCAGGACACCATGAAATGTAGTAAATCTAAAGGGCGGGGCTTTGTGTCTGAGATGTGACACCGGTTAAAGGAACAATTAGTCTAAAAAAAATATATATATATGGTGTGAATTTCTCAAACTATAAAGCAGCAAACGCAGCTAAAGCAAGGTAAAGCGAGTTGGTCCATGGATGCTGCAACTTGAAGTCAGAAACTGATATATAAGGAATAAAACACTGGGTGTTGCGGTGTTACAGGACAATAATCATCGACAAGCGTGTGTGATGAAGCGGCACTACTTGTATCACCTCAAACTTAATTATTTCCCTATAGCAGCACTGTTTTATTCTTTTTTCCACCATAGCAGTTTGCACAGGTCCAAACTTTTTAACACATAAGGTGTACTTTTATCTCTCTTTAGTTATAGTAAACAATGCAGCATCATGTTTTTTAACCTTTAAAATTCAATTAGCAGAGATCTGTGCAAGCAACAAAACATAGGTCATTGACGGTTATATGACAGCACACACACATATATATATATATATATATATATATATATATATATATATATATCATCAGTGATTTAAAGAAAACATAATCGAAAGCAACAATAAAAACGTGTATCTGCACTATTCCTTTACCTATCCGACCCATTTAAATTTTTTTTCCTCAGTCATTTTTGTATAGTTAGTTAAAATGAAATAAAATTTTGTGTATTATATTACCTATGATTTTATGAAAAAAAGGACATATCTGCACAATCCTGACACCTATATATGTTTATTAAAAAAAGCAAAAAAAAAAAAAAAAAAGGCTAAAATGCTCTGCGTTTTACTAAACTAAACTAAACTAAACTAAACTAAAGTTACAGCAGTAACTTACTGTTACTGTCACTGGAGACTCATTTATTAAATGTTAGACAAACACAATTCAATAATCACCTTATGCAGATTAAAGCATCTGCTGCTCAAATCCAAGCATGAGAAATAATCCACACCTTCTTGACCAATCGTATCGGAGCATCCGACCGCACTGTGATGTAATAACATCTGCTGAATAGTAAATTAAAGACGGCTTTGTTAGCAAGTAAATAAGAACGATGCAAAGAAGCAAACGTCTATTAGATGTCGTGATTTGAATCGAGATTAAGTGGGGTTTTGTGTTTATGCAAAAGGCGAAGCTGCTTTTAAGTAAATATTATGTGTGATATTTCAAGAACTTCTGAGACGGTGACACGTAATTACGGCCGTAAGACAAAGCAAGTTTGACAACATAGTTTAAGGGGCTTCGCCGCATTCTTACTGTCGAACAAAAATAGCAATTAAACCAAGTGAGTGTTAAAGATGCTTCAAGAAGGAAAAAAAAAAGGAAAAAAAAAAAAAAAAAGAAACGCAAACACAAGGTGTAATATTTGCATATCCATAATCCTGACTTAGCAAGCAAGACCATCCTGGAGGCTTTCCAGGTGAGCTGAACCACGCGTGAGATGTCTCCCCGTCTCAAACAGCTGCCCCTACCTCCCCCTGGTGGCTTAACGCTCCCTCATTATCTCCACACCGAGGCCGGGATCTCACCGCGGCTGTAATGAGGACACTGGGTAATAAAAAATGAATCACTTTAATACGCTCTCCAGCGAGGCTCCGCATTAGCATTCGAAAGCAGCAGAATTAAGTTCTGTCTTTGCAAGGGGAAAAAAAAGAAGAAGATACAAACAGCCAAATGAGGGTCAGGTGAAGCCACGATCATGCATGAACTCCTAAGCGCTTCGTAGAGAGGAAAGATAATTAAAAGGAGGGGAAAAAAAAAAAACCCAGACTGTAGTTACAGTGAGATGAAACGGCTGGGTAGAAATTTCCTAGTGGACCGGAAATGCCACTGCAGCATCATTTGAAGAGCGACATTATAATAATTTATTCGCCGAAACATGCAGCAGAGCCGAGCGCGTATGCAGGGGTCAGCAAAGCTCAGGCGCACAGAAATGAGTGGATTTAAGAAGCAGAGTAAGCAGATGTAAATTTGAAAAAAAAAGCCAGCTCTTGGCAGCAGGCCAATGTCCTAGCTCTTTTTTTTCTTCTTCATCATCATTTCATTTTAACCCTCAAATTCAAACCCTGTTTCTACCTCTACGATTTTTCTTTTTCTTTGAGCTCCACGTGTATTGTGTTTACGACAGGGTTTGAGGGCCAGTGCTTAAAAACATCACACGATTTAAAAAAAAATGTAAAAATAATAAAAAAGACATAATCATTTTGAAAAAAGGAAAAATTTGCAATATTTCTGTTGCCTTCGAAAGCCTTGAAAGTTCATCTTTTACAAACAGTTACATCTCCAGTGTGTCTTGTGCTAACACTTGGCTGTTGCTCTGATATTTAACATTTTGTTACAATATTATGAGATTATGATTATGAAATTTTCCCGTGACATATTGTGCCTTTATTCTCAAAACATTTTTAAAAATAAAATCAGACTATGATTTTAGGGTCTTTTTTCTTTTCATAGTCTTAAAAGTATTAGTTTTATATCATAATAATATAATCTTCATCCTGTATTCAGGGTCGCAGGGGGCCTGGAGCCTATCCCAGGAGACTTAGGGCTCGAGGCGGGATGCACTCTGGACAGGGTGCCAATCCATCGCGGTGCACACACTCATTCACACACTACGGGCAATTTGGGAACACCAATCAGTCTAATCTGCATGTCTTTGAACTGTGGGAGAAAACTGGAGTACACGGAGGAAACCCACCACACATGGGGAGAACATGCAACTCCATGCACACGGACAGGAGGAGGGAATCGAACCTGAACCCTGGAGGTGCAAGGCAACAGTGCTAACCATCAACAGTGCTAGCCACCGCACTGCCCTAATATAATATAAAGAAATAATAATTAGGGGTGAGAATCGCCAAAGATCACCTGATACGATATTATCACAATATCTCGGTGCCAATTCAATTTATATTGTGGTCGTATAAGTATCATGATTGTAAACACTTGATTCGATTTTTTAAAAAAGATTTTCTTACAATTCTAAATAAACCTGGCAAATAATTTGCTCCTACTACAAACAATTCCATACTATAGTTAAGAGCTCACCACCTACAGGTATGTAGAGGAATAATCCTGTATACAGGGTCATGGGAGGACAGGGTGCCAATCCATCGCAGCGCAAACATATACAGTACAGACCAAAAGTTTGGACACACCTTCTCATTCAAAGAGTTTGAATTTGTATTATGGCAAGAAAAAAGCAGCTAAGTGAAGAAAAACGAGTGGCCATCATTACTTTAAGAAACGAAGGTCAGTCAGTCCGAAAAATTGGGAAAACTTTGAAAGTGTCCCCGAGTGCAGTCACAAAAACCATCAAGCGCTACAAAGAAACTGGCTCACATGCGGACCGGCCCAGGAAAGGAAGACCGAGAGTCGCCTCTGCTGCGGAGGATAAGTTCATCCGAGTCACCAGCCTCAGAAATCGCAGGTTAACAGCAGCTCAGATCAGAGAGCAGGTCAATGGCACACAGAGTTCTAGCAGCAGACACGTCTCTAGAACAACTGTTAAGAGGAAGACTGTGTGAATCAGGCCTGCATGGTAGAAGATCTGCTAGGAAACCACTGCTAAGGACAGGCAACAAGCAGAAGAGACGCGTTTGGGCTAAAGAACACAATAAAGAACACAAGAAAGAAAACTCACTGAATGAGAAGGGGTGTCCAAACTTCTGCTCTGTACTGTATATATTTAAATAACAATTAACTTTAAACAAAAATTGGACTTGAAATTGTCAAATCAAAAGAAACATGATATGTAACCAAATAAATTTTTCAGTCACACGCATTAATTGTGCACATGTGGGTTCTCTCCAGGTTCTCCAGTGTTCTCCAACATTTCAGAATATTTCCCAGGGGGTTGACTTATGACTTGAAATTGCCGCGGATATAAAACCGTGTGTAAAGTTGTTCATGCATGGTACCAAGTGATAACTTGGAGTCCCATCCAAACTCTATTTCTGCCCTGATCTTCGTTCTTGACTCATATATGGACAGTTAACGATGGTGTATAAAGGATGAAGCTGTAACAACAACAGCTACAGACACGGTTATGTAATACCACTTGTATAAAGTCAGTGTGGAAGGATGTTCAGTTAACTACAAGGTAAAAATGATAAACACTTCTCGACTCCACGCAACTCCACTCCATCCAGTCCTTCCTCACTAGCGACAGCGAGTGCAGGATTAATCTCCTTGGCGTTCCATCAGCTCCTGATCGAGGCGATTTGCAGTCATTAAGAAGTGGACACGGATTAGCTGCATTAAGTCGTGCTTTAGAGAGAGGCTCATAAAGGCGCCGAGAGTGATGCCACGAATGAACACGGCGCTAATTAGATCCGTCTATCTGCACACATCCGTCTTCTCCCGCTGAACTTGCTCTGGCCTAATTCTAAATAAAAACGCTCTTTATTATGCTATCATTCAAATTATTGCCGATGAAATAATGATCCCGTCCCGGCAGTGCAAACTTAATTGATTTTTTTTTTTTATTATCGTTTTTTAATTGTGCTTCTCAGAGAGGATTAGAAGATGCACTGCGGGGTCTTACTGCGCCATCTTTCATATCCTATATTTATTTGAATTTAAACACACAAAAAAAGAAAAAAAAAAAAACATGGTATCCATGCTGTGAGGACTGCATATGGATAAACACTAGGCTCTGTTGCTGTCTATCAGGATCGACACGCCCGAAATAAAGCTCTCGCCGACGTCTGACGGACTCAAACGAAACGCGGCGACGGATTCGGCCGTATGTTCTTGGAGGTTCTTGGACAAACATACTGTATGTGTCAGACGTGTCTGAAGACGCTTTTAGCAGAACAGAAACGGAATCACTCATCCACACGGAGCTGGAAATCTCCAGATGTCGGATGACATTCAAGCGCCGTAAACACACATCGCTTTAGTGGAAGTCTTGTCAGAAGATCAAACGGCCATAATGACAAACATAGACTTTGTAGTTTTTGTTTCAGCTGAGACAGGCTTTACGTATTTTGCTGCTTAAAATGATCATTTCAGTAAAACACATAAAGTCTATCAAAGTATCTTCCTGTCATTTTATTTATTTATTTATTTTTTGCATGAACAAACAATGTGAAATATGCATGTCGGGTTTTTTTTTTTTTTTTTTTTTTTTTTTTGCTCATTGTAAAAAATATATATTACTGTACAAAGAAAAGTGTTCTTGAAGTGATACATGTAACAAACAAAGAACTGACAAGCTGGCCAAAGCTGTCTGTTCTTTGTTAAAGCAAATATCTATCAGCCAATCAAATAGCAGCAACTCAGTGCATTTAGGCATGTAGACACCATCACGATGATCTGCTGAAGTTCAAACCCGAGCATCAGAATGGAGAAGAAAGGTGTTTTTGAACGTGGTACGGCTGTTGGTGCCAGACGGGCAGGTCGGAGTACCTTTTCCGTACCTGCTGATCTGCTGGGATTTTAACGCACAACCATCTCTAGTGTCTACAGAGAATAGGCTGAAGATGAGAAGAGACAATATTCAGCGAGAGCAGTTCTGTGGGGGAAAATGCCTTGAAAAATATTCTGATCTTTTTTTATAAGCACAAATCCAAAAAGCTTTGTGATTCTAACATGATCCATAGTGTGGGTCAAAGAACAGGAAGGAAACATCAGAAGCAGGCGATCCATAATCTAAACAATGCCTTATACAAGTCGATTAATGTGAACGAACAGGAACAGGAAATAAACGCACACTTATAATGAACGAGACTTCTCAACCAGACGAAGGAACAGGAGGGTGGAAAGAGACAAACTAATCAAAGTGCAACACAGAACAGCTGAACACATTAGGGTAACAAACCAATGATAAGACAGAGGTGGAGAGAAAATTTAAATAAACCATGACTCACAAAGAGAGAGAAAGAGAGAGAGAGAGAGAGAGAGAGAGAACACTAAATAAAAGTATAATTAAATACAAAGAACAGTGTATCTGTACATTCAATTCAATTTTATTTGAATAACAATGGTCATTGCCATGAAGCAGCTTTACACAATCAAAGGGAAATTATGGAAATGTGTATGAAATGTGAGAAAATGTGTATGAATCAAAATGATCAGATGGTCCCAGTACTGTATATCCTTCATTAATTAATAATTAATTATTATTATTATTAATAATAATAATAATAATAATAATAATAATAATAATAATAATAATAATAATAATTGTTGGTATACTGTTGTGTAAAGCTAGACAGACAATGTGGATGTTTTCTGACCGGCACAATGCAAGTACTCACACTGTATGTTTAAACAGAACCTAAATGGGTTTGTTCAATGACAATCCCAATAATAATAATAATAATAATAATAATAATAAATAATTAAACAGTATATCTGAATAAAGAAATTCTACTTTTTTTTTTTAGTCATGTCTAATTCCTGCCCATCTTGTCAGGACACTTATACATACAGTACCTGAGGCTTCCGACCACATCTTTTCAAACATGGAAAATTCCATGTGCGCTTGCTCAAGCTCATGGAGGCTCATGATTGGTGAGTGTCATGATGATTGACGTGAGATTGTGAGTATGCTATCCCTCCCTCCCTCCCTCCCTCCCTCCCTCCCTCTGTCCAGTAAAAGCACAATCTGCTCTCTCGACCCAAAAAATGTTTGAGAATGATACAAATAAACATTTTCACAAAGTTGTTGTTTCGGCTACATCGTTTTTAGGTATTTTTGCCAGATGTAACTCTGGTGTACTGAAGTATAATTACAAGTATTTTATAAGGGTCAAAGGATTTTATTGACGATGACATTGAGTTTATGCAAAGAGTTAATATCTGCAGAGTTGATCCTTTCTTTTTCAAGACCTCTGCACTTCATCCTTGCATGCTGTCAGTCAACTTCTGGGCCACATCCTGACTGATGACGACGCAGCCCATTCTTTCATAGTCAGTGCTTGGAGTTTGTCAGAATTTGTGGGTTTATTTGTTCCCCAAGCCACTTAGTTATCACTTCTGCCTTAAGTGCTCCATCATGATGGAATACACATTGTTCATCACCGACTGTTCTTGTATGGTTGGGAGAAGTTGCTCTCTAAGGATTTTTTTTTGTACCGTTCTTTATTCATGGCTGTGTTCTTAGGCAAAATTATGAGTGAGGGAACTCCCTTGGCTAAGGAGCGACCCCAAACATGAATGGTCTCAGGATGCTTTACCGTTGCCATGACACAGGGTAGCGCTCACCTTTTCTTCTTAATGGTACTCAGAGTTACTTGTTATTTTAATTTGTCCAAAACAAACAAACAAAAAAAAAAGCTACGGATCAGGAAATGGTTGAGAAGTCACATGGAGTCTGGACTGTCTTGTGTTGCAGCAGAATTTATGGAATGTGATGCAGAATTGTGGAAAATATGAGAATGGACCTGCTCACGCTGCAAGATAGCTGAGCAAAATCTCAGACGTGCCAGAAATCTGAGTGAAATTCAACCAGATAGTAAAAATTAGCCAGAGGAGACTAAGTCAGGGCTACAGTCAGGCCAAATTGTGTACAGTGTCTGCTCAAGCAAAATGGAATAAATTTAATTTCAGGAAAATAATAACCTTCGTGGTAGTAACTGTACCCTTGCTTTGTATCGGACCTTATGACACCACCATATTGCTAATAATGGGACTAAAATTTAATGAAATCAAAAGTTTTCCAAAGGGGCTTTAAGGGCTTCTATTGTTGCAAACATTATATTTGAAATATTTTTTGACATTAAAACCTGTACTGGAAAACAAAGCTTTTGTTTTCTTGTTGAACCCAAAATAGCGTTGATCGGAGTAGATAATACTGTACAGTATATTGAAAAGAAATCCGAGCACATTGAATATTGGGCAGTAAATGTTGCCTTTGTTGACTTCAAACATGGTGTTCGGTCTAGTTTTCTCATCGTCTTTACTTTGTTTTTACGCAAACAGTTTATGCTGTTTTCCCACAAATATGAGAAAGCGATTATTAAAGGAGGATGGTGACGCGACACACGTTTCAGCCACATCTCATCTGAACACCTAAGAAGGATATCCTGAATACCCGACGCATAAAAGACGAATAAAAGAGCGGGAATATAAATAATTCATTTGACTGAATGGCAGGTTAAGTGAGGCAGCGATAATGCCCTGACAGTAATGATAACTTTAATTTCCTTTTCTGTTGCTGATATTTGTGTCAAGAAATTAAATTTCATAAGCTCCTAAGGCCTCGTAATTATGATAGCGTTCAAGAAGAGTGGATTTTTTTTTTTTTTTACTTTTTCCTTGCTGAGGTTTTGATCAAAAGATCCTCAATGCCGAGCTGTTGATAAGCATATTAAAGCATATTATACCGGTCTGACTTTGGTGCAAAAAATAATGGTAATATATTATAGCAATGATACATTTAAAAAAAAGGAGAGAATAATGTAGATTGTATTAAATAGCACACATGTTGAGTTAATAAATCCTGTCATCTATAACACATGACAATAAACACAGGTCTATTGATCTGTATTAATGTGTTGTTTCTTATACATTATTATACTGTATGTGCTATAAGTCATCCATGGTGGACAATTTACATAATCTACACTACCTGGCCAACAAAGTCACCACCTGCATTTAACTAACAGCCAAAACTCAGTATTGGTGCTGATTAATTTTTTATTAATGTTATACATATAATACAGAAAATGTGTGTTCCAAAACCCAGAAACGTGGTGGAGCGCTCGTGAAAAGCGCAAATTATTGAAACACAGCGGGTGCATTGCAGAGACCAAAGGGGATGACCAGACTTTCGTAGTGTCCTGTAGGGGTGATGAAGGCCGTCTTCCACTCATCGCCCTCCCTGATGCGCCCCAAGTTGTAGGCCAAGGAGGTCCAACTTAGTAAAAATGGTGGCACCAGAGAGGGCGTCCAGGGTAGAGTTGATAAGAGGCAATGGGTGTTGGTTCTTTATTGTGATGTTGTTGAGCCCCCGGTAATCGACACAGGGGCGTAGACTACCATCGCGTCTCTTCACAAAGAAGAACCCCGCGGCGGCAGGTGCGGAGGAGTGCCAGATGGAAGTCCGCTGAAAACATACTCCTCAATCGCCTGCATCTTGTTGTTGGATAGTGAATAGAGGTGGCTGCGGGGTGGGACCGGCCAGGTCCCGGTCTGTGTCGACATCGGGGGCCTCGGTCTCCCTAGAGCACGTCCCAGCCCCACGCAGAGTTCGGTGCAGGTCGTCCCCCACTGTAGAATCTGGTTTTGGGTCCAGGAGATGGGAGGGTCGTGACATAGTAGCCATGGGTGTCCAAGGATGATAGGTGGTGACGAAATAGAAGTGAGTGATGTAAAACTGAATCTGCTCCTGATGCTTATTAATGACAAAGGTGATAGGTTGGGTTTGGAAGGTGATGGGACTGGAGGAGAGAGGCCGACCATCAACTGATGTAATAGTTACAGGCTGGGATAACGCCTCGGTCTTTACCCCCAGTTTTTTGGAGGACAGATGGCTCGGTGGTGTGCTGCAGATCCACAAAAAGCCTCTCTAAATCGGCGTTCCCATTCTGCAGCGGTTAAGGAGGCGCGCCCTAATTGCATGAGTTCCCCGGCTCCTGTGTCAACCACGGCCAAGAGCCGACGGGTCCGGTAGGTGCAGCAGTGAATGAAAATTGGGTTTCAGAGACTGGAGCATTGGAGAAGAAAGGGGTGGTTCGAGGCGTGGGATGGTGTAGTGATGGCATGATGGATACGAGGAGCTGATTTGGGATGGCGGCAGGGTACGAGGAGCTGGTTTGGGACGAGCAAGCAGACATTGGTCGATCTGGAGGGCGAGTTGAATTAAGCCCTCCAAGGTCGCATCCAGCGAGCTCATCCTTTATGCGCGCAGCCAGTCCCTCATAATAGGTCGTCCGGAGGGCGGAATCTCCCCAGTCGGTCTGAACGGCAAGAGTATGGAACTCAGGCTGAGCGGCTGCCTCGCGGAGGACCGTGATCTCCTGCCTTAGCTCCGCCACCTCGCAGCGCCAGGCCGCAACGTCTTGGACACCACTACGGAGATTCGCGATTTTACCGCGGAGCTGCTCGATCAGCTCAGCATGTCAGTTAACCACATCGCAGAGGTGAGTGTAATCCGCTGGGTTTACTGCTGATGGCTCAGTCATTCTGTCATGAACTAACCAGATGGACAAGAAGACTAGCAGTTAGCCCGTTAGGGTGGATGGTAAACCCAAATGCGGAAGTAGTGCGAGCAGGCAGTATAACCACGCTGGTTATTTTTAGAACTCTCTCGGAGCGAGAGCAAGAGTTTACACAAAAAACCCGCATTCTAAATACACACACCCAATCGAAAGCAAAAGCCCAAGAAAGTGAGTACTCACGTTTAGACGAGCGAAGCATCGGCGATAGC
>JAAGKR010002463.1:0-93771 GCA_011419295.1 Clarias macrocephalus | reverse complement strand
ATGATCTGGGGTTGCTTCTCATAGTCAGGTCAATGCAGTGCTTAGCAATGTTACGTGGCCAAAAAATGAAGTCAGCTGATGTCCTGAATTAAGTGAATGCTCTGGTTTTTCCATCTGTGGATTTTTTCTTTCCTGATGGGATGGGCTTATTTCAAGATGACAATGTCAAGATTCATCAGCCTCAAATTGTGAAAGAGATCATTTTCACACATGCATTGGCCACCACAGAGGCCACACCTTAACCACACTGAGAATCTGAACAGTTCTACTGAATGCAACTCTGAACAGAATACAATACTGTGACACTGCATAAGCTCATCGACATGATGCCCTGACAAATGTAGGCTAATCAATTAACATTAGAGAACAGGACCTTCTTTTAAATTAAAATATTAATAATTAAAGATACACCATAGGATATTTTAAACATATTTTGTATAATACCTGCAGATAAATACAGTCACTAGTTTATCTCGAACTTCTAATTTGTAATTACATATGGCACAGTGGCTAGCACAGCTGTCCAACAGGATCTTTTGTTCCTCCCAACTACCGCCTAAAAACATATGCTCATATGTTGCTGCAACGTCTGTGGAAAAAAAGAGTCCGTTAATGTCCGTTAATGTAATCAAAGACGATCTTCAGAGTCTGCAGTTACTACACCTCCGAAGAAAATGTTTTTACAGTTTATAAGACACAGGGCAATATCATGTATTCTGCTGATCTTGTTAAAACTGCTTAGAGCTGAGAGCACTTCAGTTCATCAGTTGTTACCTTATAAGACAAGAACCTGCTAATTCGATGGTAGGGTCTTGCTATTAGAACATGAGTCACAGAACCTGGGTATAAAAGGAGTTCTGTTGTACTACGATGTTGTTCTTTGGCATTGTTCGTATTTTGGGTTCACAAGTCTTTGTGCTCATTTTACTTTCCTTTGAACCATATTGCTTAGTTATCCTCATTTACCATATAGTGCTTTAATTTGCTTGAGTTGTACTTAATTGCAATATAAAAGCAATACAAGGACTACGTCCCGTTGCGAGGCTAGTAAACCAAATACTCTGCAGCAGCAGTGAGTTCTTTGGGATACATGGGCTACATATCCAAGGACTGATTCTAAGGTAAGTGCTGGTTAATTCTCGCACTTATTCTGAGACCGGTAATGGTAATGGTAGCTGTAACGCGTTATTACCTATTCTACGTATGTACTCTAATTCTTGCCAATATTTCCCAAAACCCTTGTCGTAAATTATAAAAGAGATTTGCAGATATGCAGTCTCATGACAGAATATTTCCTGAAGACATCCTGACACACCCACCTCAATTCATTACTTAAGTCATTAATTACCCAGACTAGTGTTGTGCTCCACGGTTATAGTCATTTCCTTCCTCTAGTTCAGCAGTCCACAAACTTCCCTACACCTCAGATTCATAACTGACAATAGATATTCTGCTGGGCAGCAGAGAACAATATTCCAGCTGGGAGCCAAGAGGCTGAGATCAGTGCAATCAGTTCCACACAGAATATAAGCAATATGCACAAACTCAGAGTCCAAACTGTAGGCAAATTGCAGCTTGTGTCGTGTCCAGAAAAATAAAACAAGGCCTGTAATGACATGGTTTGCCAAGGTTGGATTAGATTGAATAGTAAAGGTGATTGCTTGCTAGATCTCCTCACCCAACATCAGTGGCTGACCACATGGTTAATTTCAAAATCTAGTTTAAGGCCTTCCAAGAATTGTGGAAGGATCAACTCTGTGTTAATTCCTATGGTTTTAGAATGGGCACATATATGCAACAATATAAAATCAATAATAACATCATAAGATCAATAATAGATACTGGCACTGCAACGCTGACTGGATTTATTGAAATAAGCAGCCACCAGTAACTATCCCAGTAGTACATAACTTTTTATATCAATAAAATTTAATCTTACAAAAAAAAAAAAAACACTGAATTAGAAGATTTCTATAATAAGATTTTTCCACTATCCATGCATGTTTAAGGAACTGAACAAACATTAAAGCAATTTTAATAATGTTTAATGCTTAAATTATGCAATTTCAGTCATTTCTGAAATCTTCTTTACTTCCTACAGACAAACAGTTTCTGAAACACAGTTACACACAATTACATCTTTTCCATGACCACAGGATACAACTTTAGACATGGTTGCTCATGGAATGAGAAGCTACTCAATCCATCAATTACGGTTAAAGCAATTGTTGTTAGATGAAATACATTTATTATATAATCAAAGGCTCCAAACTATTTGTTTATTTAATCCAAGTTTATTTAGGCCAAGCAGTATAGTTAAATAACTTTATCAGCTAATGTAGTTGGAAGAAAAATCTATGTGCTCATGTGAACATTAATCATGTTCAATATTTGAAAATATATATATAAAGTTGTTTGAAAAATGTTGTATGTGACTAAGAAGGTTAATTGACTTAATTTGTACCGCGCCCAGCTGTCTGTAGATCTTCCAAGAAAGATTTCACATCGTTACAAAATACAACTTGTATGCCAGATGTTATAGGCTCAGCAATTTAAGTGAGAAAACTACAATAGCTTAGCCAACAGGAAAGTTTATACTCTGCATGCCCCAGAGCCATTTTGCTCACCACAACTACTTTTGATGCTGGAATTAGTTTAGAAAAAGTTAGAAGAATCTAAATTTTAGTGATTCTTAAGTCTGATCCTAGAGGGCCCATTGCCCTGCACATTGTATTGTGTGTGTGGGTTTTTTTATTTTTTATTTTTTTAGCTCTCAGCACACCTGATTTAACTAATCAGCCAATTACTAACCACTTTAGAAATTAAGTGAGTGTGACAGAGCACGGAAACAAAAACTGTGCAGAACAGAAGGTCCCCCCACAACCACTGACCTAGGTTCAGATTTTAGGTAGAACAAGTGGATAATATGGAACACAAACAACCCTGTGCATAAAATCTCTCTCTCTCTCTCTCTCTCTCTCTCTCTCTCTCTCTCTCTCTCTCTTTTTTTTTTTTTTTACAAAATAAATAGACAAATAATGAAATAAATAAATAAATAAATAAATAAATAAATAAATAAATATGCTGCATGGTGTTGTACGTAGTGGTTAACGCCTCCATGGTCCGTGTTCGATTCCCATCTCTGTGTGCATGGAGTTTGCATGATCTCCCCATGCTTGGTGAGTTTCCCCCCACACTCCAAAGACCTGCAGATTAGCCTAATTGGTGTTGCCCATAGTTTGTGAATGAGCGTGTGAGTGTGTATATGTACAGTATGTGCCCTATGATGAATTGGCACCCTGTCCATGGTGTACCCTGCCTCGTACCCTAAGTCTCCTGCGATAGGCTCCAGGCTCCCTGCGACCCTGAATACAGGATAAAGTGGTATAGAAGATCAAATAAATAATTAAATAAATTATAAAAACTGAGAGATACGAGGGAAAATAGAAAAGAAAAGACCTAGTTATGTTCCATGAAGATTTTATTTTGTGGTATAACAGCAATGCACAGGAACATTTTTTGTTGTTGTTGTTGTTTTACTCAAGCATGGTACATATACTATCAAGTGGGATCTTATGTGCCTGTGCAGAACCAACTCGTGCTGCAACTGAATGATATACAGTAGTGCTAAATGTCATACATTTTAGCTTTTTAGCTTTAAAATCTGGGGAACAGTTCAGGAAGCAGATTGCATCAAATATTTCATTTTATGTTACTAGATTTAAATGTGCTATATTTGAAAAACATATTACAAATAAATGAAATAGTACTGTATGTAAAGAAAAACTGAACTGCAGTGGCCAGTTTTGGCATCAGTTTATTTTTCAGTTATTAAACAGTTTGAACTTCTTGGAAGTGTTAATTTTAACACTTACTTTGAAAAAATTATCTATTATATTTATTTTATATAACAACATTTTCAATTGTTTTAAGGAGTGATTATAAATTTTTTTTATATTTCTCTTTTTTCCAAAAGCATTTTGTTCATATACAGGTATGACCCCCAGGAAACAAATAACCAACCAAACAAACAAACAAACAAACAAACAAAAAACAAACAAACAAACAAACAGGATCTGATTCAGATGAGATTCATATATTTTATATGTACACAAGAAAATCTCATGAAACATATTCAGTTTAGCTTCTCTAATTAATATCTATTGGTGCAGGTTTACATTGAGAAAGTAGATTATTAGCAGCTTATTTTAAAGTAGATTATTAAATCCAGGACATAACATCGCTTTTACTCAAAATTTTGTTTTCACTTATGTGCAGGTAAAACACCAGATATTAGTACTGCAAAAGTTTCAATAAATTCTGTCTAGCCGGTTTTGCATAATGCTGTGACATATTCTGGCTGGGCAGACATAAAGACAGAACATTTTCTGAGACTAGTTTTGGAAATAAAAAAAAGAAAATCTTTATTTTATTTATATAGATATTAAAATTATGTTATAATATAGGGATTATGTAGGGGGCATTTAGTGCATAATGCTGGGCTCTTAGTTTGGATATTTACACACCCTTACCTGACTGCTGCAGATATGTTTGCTCTAATGACCCATGTTTATTTCACACTGGCGCTTTACATTACTACCTTTTATGAGCACCATGGGTTCAGACCATATGAGAAAAACTTAGTTTAAGCTTCCCTCAGGAAGAATAAACATACATAGATCTGTTCATTCACATTTCCTTTTTGGAGTAAGCCATGCTGTGTCACACTTTTGTTTCTGTTTCTTGAGGATTTTGGCAGCTTGTAGGTGCATTACCATCATTTAACTATCATGGTATACACGGTAAACTATCATGTTGATTGGCTCTGTTGAGTCACACTCATAGCCCTGCCCACTTCTCAAGGAAAAAGTGTTAAATTAGAAAAAAAAAACTTCTAGATGTTGAGACATAATCTAGCACATAGCTGCTTATAACATCAATTCTACTTAACATTTTGATTTTATTCACGGCTGATTTTATTCAAGGCAAATATCTAAGTACCGCAAATGTTTCATTAAATTCTGAGCAGCTAGTTTTGTGTGAGGTTGTGATCAAATCTGGCTGGACAGACAGACATGCAGAAAGAAAAAATTTTGGTCCTCCAGTATATGAAACATAAAGCTATCATTCAAAGAACGAGTTCTGACCAATATATAGATACAACCTTCTTTTAGTTATATAGCTTGCCATAATTATAGCCTTATTTTTATAAAATGGCCATTTGATGTTATTTGATTTGAAGTCACACATGGTGTACAAATATAAGCAAAATATTAATATTCACATTATCAGCTGACTTCTAGTGACAGATACAGTATATTGCTGAGCCAAGAACTGGCCAAATAAAGCAACCCCAGATCATAACACTAGGCATGAACGATGAGCGCTAGGCATTTTCATGCATCGCTTCATGCACCCTTTTTACCCTGATTCACCCTTTGCTCTGGAATAGGGTCGATTCAGTCGAACTGAAATCTGAAATCTGGACTCATCGGACCACATGGACTTTTTATCCCTAGCAAATTGAAGCCTCTTATCTGATTAGCCTCACGAGCAAGTGGATTCTTATGGCAACACAGCTGTTTTGTCCTGATCCTGTTAGTTTTTAACACACTGTGTGCATACACAAATGCTCTTACTTTCACTTTTAAAAATACCCTTTTTTTTCATGCAACTTCTTAAACGCATCTCCATTCAGGAATTTTTTTTTTCCGACCATTTCTTCAACAAAGTTGATGGTTCAGCCTCAGGTTCAGCCCCAATAATTTGTGCATCATTTAGGCTTTCCTTGCTGCAGTCTCTTCAGCAATGGCAACCTTTTTCTGTCCCCGCAGTGTACGTAATCATTTAATTTAATTTTACTTTTTAAATGTTTACTGCTTATTTGTATTTTGTTACTTACTTTAATTATACCATTTTAAAAAGAAATATTCATCTATTTCATGGATGTCATTTTAGCAATATTACAAAAGAGGGAGTTCTGTTGTGATGAATATCAGCTTGACTGTGATGCAGTCATACAGTAGGCATGAAGGTGCAGTCCAAGTGCTAAAGGCATCACAGACGTGCTGACGTGTGAGATTGCTTTTACACAAAAGTTCCATAAACACCACTTATTTCTAACAGACAAACAGTTAGCGACAAACAGTCAGTGTAATTAACAGAAGTGAAAGTAGTTTTAAATTCTTACCGGTACTGTGTAGCCACAAGATGAGGACGATAAACCATGGAGGACTTTGACAGTCCTATAAATCTTGTAAGACTTTCTTTATATTTACATTTATTCCACTTTATACTTTAACCTGATGAAGCACACTTTATCAGCTTGTGTGCTACGGTGTACATTTCATTTTCACACACCAAGTAGGGCCCTTGATCAGGGTATAGAGAGGGATTTGGAATTCAGCCTTGTGTTAGAAGAAAGTCAGCTTTGTAGCTGTAAATAAAAGAACACAGAAGGTTTGGAGGCAATTTAGAATGACTTAGAAGTGATTAGTAAGGAATCAAAGTTGATTTAATAATGTTATCGGATGTGTTTTCTTGCTGAAAGTGCTTCTGGGTTTGAATGTGGGTTTTGGCAGGCAGTTGCTCTCTCCTCAGTACAGACTTTTAACCGTGTTGGTGACAGATGTTGGTGTTATTTACAGTTATTAAAACACCTGTGAGGTGGCCCACTGCTGTTACTGTCTATTATCGCCATTTATAGAATCAGTTGGCTCGGGTGGAATTCACTATTGTAAAATAAATCTTACAAGATTTAATTGTAATAAAAAAATGTCATTAAAAATTAAATTAAATTAAATTAAATTAAATTAAATTAAATTAAATTAAATTAAATTAAATTTATGCTGACGGAAAACCATTTCACTCATTGCTGCTGAGAGAATAGTATACTAAGGTTAAAGGCCTTCTTGTATTCAGCCTCCACCCATAATGTCAAGCACAGAGCATTTCAGCAGCACACATCCCTGCCATTTGTTTGGAACTACATGGACAAGGCTCATGAGGAAGGGGATGAAAAGGTCAATTTTCCTGTCCAGCAACAATATAAAAGAAAGAGAGAGAGAGAGTCAGGATAGGCTGGCACTTCCTTTCTGCTGTACTCTCTGAAGCACTCTACAGCTCTGTGAGAACACATGTGCTAGAGGAGGTGGCTGACCTCAGGACAGAGAAGGGCAGGAAATAAAAAGCAAAAACTACGTCAGAAAGCGTTCTTTATTATGGACATTAGGTTCTCTGTGTAAAGAAAATCTTGGCAATATATCTGCTTACATGAACAGCATCAGCATTTGATATCAGCATCATGCAGCATTTTAAGTTGCTAAATGACCTGTTTAATATTGTCTTAAAACTGTACTGTCTCTAATTATTAAACTCCACATGTGAACATGTTCTTTAAAGTTGCTATTTTCTTCAAAACTCCACTTTTTGTTATGTTTGAGAAATATACTTAGCATCCTTCTACACATTTACTACATATTACTCCAACTGTAACATTGAAACATCAACTGTTCTGGTGATTGGCTTCTCTGTTTCTATGAAGACATCTTTTTTTTTTTTACTACTTTTATTTGCTTACCCTTTACTTCTAAATCTCCATTTGTTTCTTTTTTTTTTTTGTTTGTTTTTTTGTTCTTTGAATCTTTTGCTTTGTTACTGCAGGACGAATACTAAATTATTTGTAAAAAATTATAAAATCCTGTAATAAACATTACATCCTGCACCTTTTGATTAAGAGTTTTTTATTTATTTATTAATCAACATCCATTCCATCCAGTTCCAGTGTGAATCTCCTCTAACGAACTGGTGTCCCAACTGGGTGAATATTCTCCAACCTTACACTCATTGTGACAGGATGAAACTAGTATTGTGGCATTTTATATATTTAAATTATTATTTTGCCTTTTTGGGATGAAAATATGTGCTTTAGTGTAAAATGTACAAGCTTTCCCAAGAGCTAATGTCATTGTAGTGGACTATCATAATACGGGTATTTATGGTTATAGAGTAGACACTATACTGACAACAGCTGTATATCCAATTCAATTCAATTTTATTTATATATTGTAGCGCTTTTAACAATGGTCATTTTCAGCCTTTACAGTGTCCAGATGAGCTAGATTATTACATAAAACCAGCAACTTCACAATTAATTGTTGTAAAAGGACAGAGGATTTTCATAGGCTTACAAGCTGGAGGCCAAGAGATAGCTAATCATGAAGCATTTATTAGAAACAGATGCTAGTCCCATGACTGTAAGTTGTAGAAATGATCAAAAGATATTCAGTGTCTCTGAGCTTTAGGCAGCATTTTTTTGTTGTACTCATGTGTGGAGTCCACATACTGTTTTAATAGAAACATCACATATTACTTGCAGTTTTTGCCAGTAATAATAATGGCTAGTCAACGCTTGACCTGGAAACACATTCGTAAATGGCACTGCTTCAGGTGAAAATAACAATAAAAAAAATATTCTTGTTAGAATGTTATTTCTTTGTTTGCTTTGCCAAAACTGTTTCAATCTTTGGCCTCAAAGTCATGGTCATATAGTAAAATGTTAATACTATATACAAGGGGAAGAAGACCATATGTCCGTGAATGACAGTCTTGGAAAAGGTGGCTTGGAGTACACTGCAGTCGTTCAGCAAGTGGAATACTTGATCCTTGAACATCGATGAACAAATTGTCACCAACTTGTGGAAGAGATGCATTTGTATGTGGGAACTGTAGCTGCTTGGTTTGTTTTTCAACTTTCCTAAATTCTCCCGCACTGCCCCACATCTCTGTTCCCGGCACAGGTTTCCTGTAGCTGCCCGCTTAAATTCAAAACACTGATGCACGCCTACAAAACTAAAAACAGCCCAGCACCCACTTATCTCTTAGCTCTAATCACACCCCGCACCGCGTTATGTTCCATCCAAACTCCCTGTACTGCTCAACTGTTCTCACCATTTCTCAGGAAAGAAAGACATAGACGTATCTAGACTGTTTTCTGTTCTGGCATCCATGTGACGGAATGAACTTACCCTTGATGTCCATACAGCCAAGTCACTGCAATCTTCAAGCGACTATCTGTTTTTTAGATAGCTGGGTTAATTCCCTTAAAAAAATAATAAAATAAAATAAAATAAAAAACAGTTTCCCAACAGTGTTTGACTGATGGTACTTAGTTAGTATGCTAGTGACCAGTGTAAGGATCTATCCAATGACACTTCAAAGCACTTTTGTATGTTGCTCTGGATAAATTGTGTAAAGCTGCTTTGTGACAATGACAACTGAAATAATGAATAATAAGAAATAATGGAACAGCCGCAGCTATCAGTTTCGAAGCCATGAGGGAATTCTCCACATTCAACCCATGGTTCACTGCATGCACTGTGCTGTGAGATAACAGCAGGGTAATCTATTTCTTTCAACTACATCTCATTCACATCATGTATATAAAATATAATCTAGAACTAACATTATAATATGCATTTTATTGGAACTGTGTGGTTTATGATCCTTTAGAATGAGCAAAGCTGTACTGCAACAGATGGATGATAGATGAGCAATACTGCTTGATTAAACACTAGGTGTTCACAAGTCCTTTCAACTGTATATAAAATATTATGGCTCTACACAGTTGGTGTCAGGATTTTCCCCACTATATGAGACCAGTAAATATGTACCAAGTAGTTCCTCTAACAGTTTATATGGACCCATTGTGTCTATAATGTGTATTATAAAAATCAATTATGCACAGTATATTAACCTCCAGTTTTGTGGGAAGACTTTTCTCAAAATTTTGGCAATGAAGATCGTCTGTGTCTTTCCACAAGAACATTAGTTAAGTGGCGCTTTGATGTCAATTAAGAAAGCCTGGTAAACGGTCAGCATTCCAATTTCTTCCAAAGGTGTTCAGTGAGGTTGAGGTTTGCGGGCCACTCAAGTTCTTCTATTCCAACCTTCATGTATTCATGGAGCTTGCTTTGTGAACAGAGGCATCGTCATGCTGGAACAGATTTGGGTCACCTACACAAATGTATGCAAAGTTATTCTTTCCATTTTTGTGCCATCTGAATTCCAGGAATTGTACTGAATTTTAATGAAGCTGACACTTTTGCCACAGTGTTAACTTGGATTCATTAACGCGGATATTTATTTGCTCAGTAACAACAACAACTACAGTGAACAATAAGGGGAAATACAAATAACCTTTTGTATTACCAGACACAGGAATACGTGAAACAGGTGGGCTGAGGCATGGTGGTGAATATTAAGAATGTGAGGGTGAGATAAAAGTCAGACTGAGGCAAAAGAAGGAGTCACAGGGCATTAATGCTTTATTATTTGTAGTGCCCATATGTATTCCCGTCACTGAACGACCATGTGTTTCTCACATTTATTGGAAACACTGAAAGATAGCATAAAACACATTATGTTAAGATCACTGATAAGAGATTGAGCAGCTGACTACTCAATACTCAACAAATAGGGAATGATTGGTTGGAGACAGAGACATAGTATAGCATATGACACATCAAAATTTTTGTTGTTGTGTAATACAGAAATTCTTTCATATTATATCACAATCTTCCATAGATGACACACATACACACACAGTCGTTCACGAGAACAAAACATCTTTATTATTATTATTATTTTTTAAACTTCATTATTTCTAAAAACGTAGTTGAATAGTGAGGTGTGGGTTACACCTGAATAAAAAAATAATAATAATAATTAACAGTTAACTCAAAATAATTTTTCAACATTAAACAATACTCTTAGAACTTTAAATGTTGGTGTAATGTTTAATACATTAGCTTTCTTGTACCCTGTTATTTAATCTTTCCCTCTCCTTTCTCAAGAATACAGTGCTCTCTTCAGGGTCTCTATAAATCTTCTCAATTCTCTCTCTTTGGTAGTCCCTATTCCTGCTCTTTCACTCTTCCACTATCAACTGCTGTCTTGCCATACTTGCATGAATTTAATTAGAATATTCCAATTTTTTTATTTTGCCTCAAATGTCTTTAATAAGCCCTTCATTAAACATCAACTAAATCATATTCTACACATGATAAATGACTGAACAGTTTGAAACTAATACAAGATAAAACTCATTTAAAACAATGAAACAAATACAGTTTGATAAGGTGTTGGTTGCCTATAAACAGTAGTAAACAATAGCAATGTGTGAACCCTATGTCTAGACAAGGACTTTTTCAGGTCTAGTGGGGACACTATGAAATAAAATATGAAATGAAAAAAAGTAACACTGAAAAAAAAATGGCGAGTTTATTAAAAAAATTATCATAATCAAAAATAATTAATTTTTGGATTTTACACAATACTGTATTTAATATATAAATTAATTGAATATTAAATATTGATAATATTGATAATATATTTTACACAATACTGAATACAGAATGACTGATGCTCTATGAATTGTACATCAAAATAGCTATATATACAGTATATACTTTTTTGGTTACTTGGCAACCACTAGGTATCATGTGATGGGAGGCCGGAATACAATGGACAGACTGTGAGGAAGAAATCAAAACAACTGTAACTAGGCCATCTTTTTTTTTCTTTTTTTTAATTAACAGCCTACAAGTCAGTCATTTTCCTAACAGTGATTGCATTTTACCTATTTAGTAATTGTAGTTATCTCATTTTAAGAAGCAGGAAGTTCAATAAAATTCTATTTTATTTGTCATTTTAACAATTGACATAATCACCAAGCAGCTTTACAGCAATATAAGGTCGAGACATGAAACTTTTTCAAAATTTATAGATTCATTAATGTAACCCTAAAGAGCAAGCCAGATATTAAAGTACCAAGAAGAAACACCCGGAGATAAGAAAGAAACATTGAGAGGAACCAGACTCAAAAGGGAACCCATCCTCATCTGGGTGATACCAGATAACACGACCAAAAAAGAAAAAGATCTTCTATAACTTTGAAGATATGTTGTATGGTCCAAAAATGTAATTCTTTAACCAGAAATTTCATTTTACTGTTAAATACACCCATTGTTCACTAATGGAGGCTTGGGTACAAAACTGGTAATGGTAATTTCAGTCTTAAAACTATCATTGCAATTGCGTTCAATAGCCATAATAGTGGAAGTTTTTTTTTCAAGTGACAAGAACCCCAACCAGACATAAAATCATGTACATGCAATGGTTTTAATATATACTGTAATTGACAGGGTTAGTTTGTCCTTCAGTCTTACAGAGTAAAATACAGTTGAGTAAAATGCAATTGAATAAATTGTACCTTGATTCAGTTCTTTGGATCTAGAATTAGTCTGGACATGTTTTTGTTTGTCCAACATACTACATTACCTACCGTACCCAGCACCAGATGGCAGGATTAAACAATGGCTTTACCAATTTCAGAGGGCAATTTTATAAATATGTTATGATTACGTTATTGCAGTAAATGTAAATAGAATTAGTTGTGAGTTCATAGTAATGCAAGGATGCGATGGCAATACATTAGTCGGAATATCTCATCTCTCTCAGCAGCAGCTTAAACTGTGACCGACCCTCCATAAAGAATGCAATTTTGTTTTAGGATAACTGATTACAACTGTTTGGTCTGACTTCTCTGTCAGATGTTACTTAGTGCTAGTGAAAGATAAACTGTGAGAAAACATAGAAAGACAACTCTGTGTCAGAGGTTATATGAGAGTGTGTGGAATGTGCCCTAAGCATCAGAGCAGTTCAAATGGAATTCATCATCACACTGTTGAGTGGATGAAATGATATATGTTGAAAAAAAAGAAAAAACCTAAATGCAAAATGAGTTTTTTTCATAAATTATAAAACATTCTGATTTCCTATAAATTGTATTGTATACATGTGCAATATAATTAAAGGATGTCACAGTCCCGTAGAACGACTGAAGAGAAGACAAACCTTGCAAGCATTAGTGGTTCGTTGGAAATCCACAAAACGTGTGTGTTCACTTGTGGGTTTTCTTAACCAAGTACATTAGCTCTGGGCTTAAAAAACACTTTGCCAAGAGTCACAGGATGTTGTTAAATCCTCCCATCCTTGCAGAAAGGCACATGAGCCTCTGCTATTAAACTGGAAAATAGTTGGCTTTTGTTCTTTTGCTGAAAGCCTTAGTCACACAGTCCTTATCATGGACAGTAAATGGCCTTTACAATAATTTGAGGGGCTTCCCGGAAGGCAAAGTCCCAAGTTTTTTTTTCCCTACACCCTAAGGGGAAGTGTGGACTCTTGACCTGGCTATAAACATAATGATCACCAACTGTATTGGCATGAGCGGGAAAAGTCTTTTTCATATTTTTTTAATTAAATCTTTGCATTGTCTTTATAGGCCTATATTCAATCATACTTACAGCAAGATAAGCTACACAAAGATGAATGGAAAAATCACATGAGCCTCACATGAGCTGCTAGACTGCAAAGACATATTCCAGTTTAGAGGGTGGAACCATTAGAGGAAAATGGTCTTGCACATTTCAATTTTTCCAATGCCAGAAAAACAACAGTCTACAGTACAATCATGTTCTCTAATTCATGATTAATTAAAGATTAATTAAACAATTTATTAATTTACAATTAGCAGTAAATTTTGCTTTTGTTTATTCATGTCTTTTGGTTTTTTTCCCCATGGACACTTGCTTGGTGCTTCTTATCCTCCTCTTCGTAGTTGTTTCTTTATACTAGCAACCTTATATAGCTTTATAGATAGTTATAAAAACAATTATATGATAGTTAGTTCTGACCAGGGTGGCACTGTGGTGTAGTGGTTAGCACTGTCGCCTTGCACCGCCAGGGTCCGGGTTCGATCCCCGGCCAGGCTCGATTCCCGTCTCTATGTGCATGGAGTTTGCATGTTCTCCCCGTGCTTGGTGGTTTCCTCCGGGTACTCCGGTTTCCTCCCACAGTCCAAAGACATGTAGGTTAGGCTAATTGGCTTTCCCAAATTACCCGTAGTGTGTGAATGAGTGAGTGTATGTGTGTGTGTCTGTGCCCTGCGATGGATTGGCACCCTGTCCAGGGTGTACCCTGCCATTTGCCCTAAGTCTCCTGGGATAGGCTCCAGGCCCCCCGTGACCCTGAATACAGGATTAAGCGGTATAGATGATGAGAGTGAGTGAGTTCTGACCAAGTTATCTAATTGGACAAGAGGCATTCCATTAATGCTGATAATGAGCATAACAGCATTGGGATGTTTAAATGTATAAATCACTCCACCTCATAGGTGTTCAAACAATCATTTATTAACTAACAGTCGCCAGTCTGGGTGAAAGTAGGTCAGTACAGTGCAGTACTGGAAAGAGGGCAGAGTAGGTGGCTTTCAAAAACCTCATTTAAAACCAGACACAGTATCACTTCCAACAAGAAAACAGATCTGATAACATTGTCATTGTAGACAACACTTTGTCTCCTTAGCTTTGCTTCGAAGTCTTTCCAATTTGGTTCTGGACCATCTGTGTTCTTTTATTTATGGCTACAATGCTAACTTGCTTCTAAAAGGCTGAATCCCACACTGTAAATCCTAATGCTCAAAGTAATTAAACATATTGAGTACTGTTAACTCAAACAATTACAATTTGTTCAAATTAATAGACCTTGCTGAGTATTTAGAACTTTTTGGTATTCATGAGTTTGTAGAAATAACACTTTTCAAGTTAACCGAACAAGTTTGAGATTTTAAGCCACAGTTCAATTCAATTCAATTAAATTTTATTTGTATAGCACTTTTAACAGTTGTCATCATCGCAAAGCAGCTTTACACAATCAAAAGAATTATTTAAGTTTGTATGAAATGTGAATGTGTATGAATCAAAAAATGGTCAGATAGTCCCTGATGAGCAAGCCAAGGGCGACAGTGGCAAGGAAAAACTCCCTGAGATGGCAGTAGGAAGAAACCTTGAGAGGAACCGGACTCAACAGGGAACCCATCCTCATTTGGGTGAAACAGAAAGCAGGAATTGATCTGCATTCATACTGTGTGTGAGGTGGCAGGCAGTTCAGTATAATAGTTGATGTTAATATGGAGTCCAGGTAGTTATTGGAGGCTCAGGTAGACTTGTAGGAAATTCCAGTCCTGAACTATCGAGCGACTGTAGCCAAATCCTCAGAGAAACAGCTGTCAACATCAGTCGAGGCCAGAACCGTTTTCATAGTAGAGTGAAACCGTCCCCAGACATCCGACGCATCCCAAAGAGACACACGGGACATCCATGTGATAAGATCTCCTACCAGAAACGGGGCAACAGGATGAATCAGGCAGGTCCAGAGGACAGAGGGAATCTGGATCACTGGCAGCTCAGGAACGACATGTGTAGCTCAACACAGAGAGGGAAACAGAGTTATAACAGCATAACTAAAAGGGAGAGCCAGAAGGAAACACAGACATGAGCTCCCTGAGATGTAAAGCAACCATCACCTCACCGTCAACAAACCGCTGGCTGCTGCATTCTGAACTAATTGTTTACACACCTAGTTGAACAACTAGACAGTAAAGCGTTACAATAGTCCAACCTAGGGGTGATAAAAGCATGAACCATTTTTTCTGCATCGTTTAGTGACAATATATTCCTTACCTTGGCAATATTTCTGAGGTGAAAGAAAGCTATCCTGGTGATATTGTCTACATGAGCTTCAAATGAAAGGCTAGAATCTATAATCACACAGAGGTCTTTTACTCTTTTACTTTAAACTGCTAATTTAAAAGATTTTGGAACATACCCAATGCTAAGTGAAGAATTAATTATTTTCAACAGGGGTTCTGTTATTTCTGCCACTATCTGTTTGAGAAAATGTGTAGGTATGAGCAGAGATGAGTGAAATTAGTTCATTCTCTTCAAGGAGAGTCAAGTATTCTAGGTTCCGATCTGACATGGTTAGTTTAATCTGCATCAATTACATTGTCCGGTTTCAAAGCCTCAATTTTATGTCTAATGTTTACAATTTTATTATTAAAAAAGTTCATGAAGTCCTCGCTACTGTATGTTGTTGTTGTGGAGATTTCTGTAGTGGTCTTATTACTGGTTAAATTGGTTACGGTATTAAATAAAAATCTAGGATTATTTTAGTTTTTTTCTATAAGAGTGAAGAGATATGTTGATCTAGCTCCACTAAGAGCTTTTCTATAGTTCAGGATGCTCTCCTTCCATGCTATTTGAAATACTAACAATTTAGTTTGACGCCATTTAGGTTATAATTTCCGAGCGGTCTGTTTTAAACTGCGCATGTGATCATTATACCAGGGAGTGAGTTTCTTATCTCTAATAATTTTCTTTTTAACTGGAGCTACGTTATCTAAGGTATAACGGATCCAATCAAAGTTGGTAACTCTGGTAGATAACTGATAAAGCTCTGTGTGGTAGTTGATGTGAATGTATGTTTAATACGGTAGCTCGGTGCTGTTCATACATTATTACTATGACACACTTTAATTGAGAAGAGGTAGTGATCTGCGATAACTTCAGACAGTGGAATTATCTGTGAATAAATTTTGTATACTTAATCCAAAGAAATATATTAATATTAAATAATATTAATATTAAACACAGTAACTGTCTCCTTAAAGTTCCACCAATTTAAAATGTTTCAGCTTATTTCAGATTTTGTGTCTGATGTTATCAATGCACATGTAAACTGCCCACATTGAATTGTTTTGATCAAGATGGTGGATTCGTCTGTCTTAACATGATGCTGTAAGTATAATCTTTACAAATCTGGCCACCCTAAAGTACCAGAGTACTGGTGGCTCAGAGGTAGGTGTTTCGCTTGCCATGTGAAAGGGCTGGGTTTGATTCCCAGCCGCTGGATGAAGTGCCTGCCCCAAGCCCAGATAAAAATGGCAGGGTTGTGTCAGAACAGCATCTGGTGTAAAAACTTGTGACAAACCGCTGTGGTGACCCAGTGCCAGGAGCAGGCAAAAGGCCTACAACAATTTATTTAATTTGCAACAGCTAAAAAAATATATATAGTATGAGCTACTCAGTAATGCAAGTAAATAACGATTAATATTAATGAATACAACAAACTCAAAAACTGATAGTTCTGTTTACTTAAAATTGGAAACATAATTACTTAAAAAAAATTGATGTAACTGATTACCTCAAATTTTTTGAGATTTACCAACTTATTCGGGTTTACAGTGCAAAGTACTATAACCATGATATATAATCCCTAATTAAGGGCACTACTTGGTGTGTGAAATAGTGGACTTTCTAGCTTGCACCCTACACAGCACACTAGATTTAAATTTTATACTATTTGGGGTTCAACCCTGGAAGCTACCTGATTGTCTAAAGAAGAATAAGTGGAAATTAGTACAGGTAAAAATTTAAAACTACTTCCATCCCTGTTAATTACGCTAAATGCCGGTCACTAACTGTTGCCGGGTCCCCCAGTCAAGGTTAGTAGTTACATCAGGAAGGATAAGTGTTAGCAGAGCAAAATAACCGGTTAAAATAAACAAACATCATAATCTGTTGATAATAAGTAGTGTATAAATCAATATCACACTCGAGGTTGTATTTTTGTGCTGAATATCCACATGGCTGTTATGCCTTCAGCACTCAGGCTGCACTCTCATGCCTCTGACAGCGTCGCGGTCATACTGATACTGCATTCCATCTCGTGTGATATTGCTTAAATATTGCATTTTAAAAAAGGACAATTTGTAATTGAAACTATTTGATGCTAAAAGATATGCTGAGAAAAATACACATTAAGTGAAGCCTTTTTAATTCAATTGCAACAAATGCAAGTATAAATTCTCTTATATTAAAATCTGTGTGACCAATAAAAAGTTTTAATCTATACATATAATAAAACTGTAAAGTTGGCGTGTCTGTACATTGAAGATGTTGTGACGTAAGATGAGTGATAGAATACATCAAGATGGTCTTTGGAATTTTTGTCTGTCAGTTTGTCTGTTCGTTTGTGCACATATGTAAAAACTACTGAACGAATTCTAATGGGGTTTTCACGGGTGTATTTGGTTGAGTCTAAGGTAACATTCAAGCTTTGTTTCATCGCAATCGGCCCGTCGGACGAGGAGACATGCCAATTTGAAATTTAAATAAAAACACCTTTGTACCATTAAAAAATTTACCTTAAAATAATCATTACTTCATTTCACAATTCAACAGATGGCACTGTACATTCATTAACATGCGCTTATAAGTGTGCAGTTAAAATCTACTTAATAAACGTGATCTCACACTATCATTCTGCTCACTTCACAGTAACGTAAATTTTTTTTTGTCTATTACAAAATTCAACATATGGCTTTGTACATTTTTAAAAACACTCATGAGTGTGCAATTAAATTTGAAGTTGCGGGCACATCTAGTCTCGTAATAAATAACCAGAAAATTAATTGATTAGTACCGTAAATAAAGTTAAAAGCTGGACTGATTAAAAATCTTTTATTGCTCTAAGAATTTGTTAGTGCTTTTATCCAGGGGGTAATACATGCCCTTATATATACAGTACATTGTTAAGTCAAGCTTGCTTATCATAATTTAAATCAGAGCCTCAACTTTGAACTTGTGTAAAATACATTGATTAAGTTCTGATTGACTACGTTCTGGTTAGTTAAATAAAAAAAATTCTTTTAAAACAATAACCATAAGAGTATGGAGAAGGTAAATGTTAATGCTCAGGTAGTTCTACCTGTCAGCAGTACTCATGAAGATGAAACACCCCTTATAAAATGAAATGCCATGGAATCTTCAGGTTTTGTAGGCTATATTCAAGAATTCATCCATTAGCTAATTCATCCATTAGCCTATGCCATATTATGAACTTTAGACCTCACTATTGTTTTTTTAAATGCTGCCTCACAGTCATCTAACTGTTTATTGCTTTGAGGGACCAAACCCACAACTGCAGATAATCTGGTCAGGATGTATGCAACCATACATCCGTTTATTGTGGAAGTTGCCAGGGTGTTCTCCTCACTAGTGAGATTATGAGTGGGAACCGGAGTTTCTCTGGCCACATTAGGGCCACAAGCAAAACTTTATCAACTGACAGCTGATTCTAGGCAATATGGGCAGGATTCGAAAACGAGAAAGAAATGCTTACAGGCCAAAAGATGACCATGACCAAGAAGGCCATTCATTTATCAACAGGGAGTTGACATAGGATCAGCAAACAGGTCTGCTTCTGTTCTTGGCTAAACCTTTCCCAAATTTTCTGCATCTGATGGAACTCTTCTAAAAGTATGTGCAGTCTTGATCATATGTTTGTTGCTTTGTAGTGCTAAATAGGCAGGTGAAGGAGTTTAAGTTAAGTTAAGCTTTAGGGGCCATTGGTGGCTCAAGAAAGGCTTCTTGCCTGCCATTTAGAAGGCCTGGGGGTTGATTCCCAGCCAGTATCTAAACCGTCGACACTGTATGCAGGGCATCCAAGCCTGGAGGGTTGCATCAAGTATGGCGTCTGGTGTAAAACATGTCCCAAGATGTATGTGCGGATCTGATGGTCCACTGTGGTAACCCATTAACAGGAATAGCTGAAAGAACAACAACAAATATTAAGTAAAGTTTAGGGCTTTCCTCAACCTTGTGATTTTGTTCCAATCCCAGCATTGTGATTTCCTTGCATCTTTTTGCAAAAGGTCAGTGCTCAATTAAATTTCACCAAGATGAGTGTATCTTTTTGGTTGTTCTTGGGCTCCAGCTATACAGTATGCTTTAATATTTATTCTAATCCCCAGCTCTTTGTATTTTCTGATGTACAGTACAGACCAAAAGTTTGGACACACCTTCTCATTGAAAGAGGTTGAACTTGTATTATGGCAAGAAAAAAACAGCTAAGTGAAGAAAAAAAAACGAGTGGTCATCATTGAAATTCAAATGAAGGTCAGTCATTCCGAAAAATTGGGAAAACTTTGAAAGTGTCCCCAAGTGCAGTCACAAAAACCATCAAGCGCTACAAAGAAACTGGCTCACATGCGGACCGCCCCAGGAAAGGAAGACCAAGAGTCACCTCTGCTGCGGAGGATAAGTTCATCCCAGTCACCAGCCTCAGAAATCGCAGGTTAACAGCAGCTCAGATCAGAGACCAGGTTAATGCCACACAGATTTCTAGCAGCAGACACATCTCTAGAACAACTGACCATTAAATGGTTTAAAAATTGTCTTTTAATTAAGAAGGAGATGTTTTCTTATTATGTGGCATTTATCATTTGTGAAGGGAGTCACAGGTGTCAGATCTAACAGTCACAGTGCTATGCAAATTTCCTGACATATAACAAGGAAGTTTATTCTTTGGAGTTTCCTGGTAAAATGACATGCTATATGAGAGAGAGACAGACAGAGAGAGAGAGAGAGAGAGAGAGAGAGAGAGAGAGAGAGAGAATACATAAATACAACACATAATAATTAAGTGATAACAGTAACGAACTTGTTTCTGTTATCATTTAATTATTGTGTTGGATTTATGTATTCTCTCTTTCTCTCTCTCTCTCTCTCTCTCTCTCCCTCCCTCCCTCATCATCCTTGTTTTTAACTACCTCTTTTGCAGTTTTGTAACATGATACAGACATCCTGATTTGAAAATAATCTATCAGGATATCTACCAAGGTATTTCTTGCTTTTTGGCACTAAAACCCCTGAATGGGAATGACAAACACACAAACACACATTATTATAAGGGTGTAACTGAGTTAAAAAACAAAACAAAATGAAGTGCCTTCTGCTGTCAACTATTATTCACATAGTGTATTTCCAAACAACTGGAATATTATGTTTATCAACCCTGTAATCCAAATTCTAATAAACAAAGAGAATATTAATCTTTAGACCGAGTCAGGTAAGGATGGAGCCTGTGACCGTACATTACTACTAATCATAAACATAGTCCCTTAAATGATGGTCTTTGTGATGCTATAAAAACCTATATCAATGCTCACCTTGAAACACACTCCTGAATGCAATTGTTGCTTTTCCTGTACTGTAGCTTGATATAATTTCCCTAAAGACTGAGACAAGATCATGGTTTCACTAGAGGGGTTTGTTAGACTATGGGTTCTTTCTTTTTCTCCAGTTGGATAGGCATCTTTGCTTCAGAAACAGAATTTCACTTAATGATAAAAAAGGGAAAAGAAAACAGAAAAACTCTTTATCACCAACCCTTATGTCATACTTTCTTGACTGCATTCATGCTCCCACAATGGTTAATGTCCAGTATGTTCAGTTAATTCCTTTGAAGTAAATGACTGTGAAACAATAAACTTTACTTTAAAACAGGAACATTGGGTAATTCTACCTAGTGCAGATCTATGATCTTGTTCCTGGGAAGTGGTTTAGTTCTGTCCTCAGTACAGTTTCATACCATTTCACAATCAGAGTGGGTTGTTATGCACATGATTCTTCTCTTGATATTTCTTGTTTTTGTGCTTTATGTGTTGTAAATAGGCTATGTTTTTGTCTGTTTCATTTGTGGTGCTGCAACTCATGAAATCACAAGAACATCACACAGCCCTTGCTGGTAGAAACAGCCATCAAACACATTAAATAAATATTCAGCAGGAGTAAATATGGTCACAACACTAGTTGGTACAAGTAAGGCACTAATATTCAGAACTACTACACTGTAAACCCTAATGCTGAAAGTAATTAAACATATTGAGTACTGTTAACTTAAACAATTACAATTTGTTCAAATTAATAGACCCTGATATTTAGTATTTAGAACTTATGATGGTATTTATGAGTTTGTAGAAATGACTTTTAAAGTTAGCTGAACAAATTTGATATTTTAAGCCACAGTAACTGTCTCCTTAAAGTTCCACCAACTTAAAATCTTTCAGGCTAGTAATTTTGTGTCTGATATCATCAATGCACATGTAAACTGCTCACATTGAATTGTTTTAATCAAGATGGTGGATTGGTCTGTCTTCACATAATCTTTACAAATCTGGGCACCCTAAAGTACCAGAGCACTGATGGCTCTGTGGTAGGTATTTCACCTGCCACTGGATGAAGTGCCTGTCTCAAACCCGGATAAAAATGGATGGATTGTGTTCAGAATGGCATCTGGCGTAAAAACATGTGACAAACTGCTGTGGCGACCCATTGCCAGGATCAGGTGAAAGACCAAGAACAAATTATTTAATTTGCAACAACTAAAAAAGTATATAGTATGAGTTATGCTACTCAGTAATGAGTAAACGTAAATAACGATTAATATGATTGAGTACAACAAACTCAAAAATTGATACTTAAAATTGGAAACATCATTACTTAAAAAAATTTGGGTAACTGATTACCTCAAATTTTTTGAGTTTTGCCAACTTTTTCGGGTTTACGGTGTAGTATTCAGATTTAAATGGTGACTATTCTGCATATTCTCAAGTGGAGTTTGGTGTTCCACAGTGTTCAGTTTTAGGCCCACTGCTTTTTTCTGTTTACATGCTTCCTCTGGGCAACATAATTCGTAAGCATGGTATTAGTTTTCATTGTTATGCTGATGACACACAGTTATATGTCTCAGCAAAATCAGATGAGAAAAACCAGCTTCATAAAGTTGAGCAATGTGTGAAGGACATAAGAGACTGGATGTTAATTAACTTTCTACTGCTTAATCCTGATAAGACAGAAGTTCTAGTCATAGGACCAGATGAAGCAAGCTTTTTAATCACACTGTAACTTTAGATGGCCTTTCTGTTCCATCAAATGCAACAGTAAAAGACCTCGGTGTGATTATAGATACCAGTCTTTCATTTGAAACACATGTAGATAACATTACCAGGATAGCATTCTTTCACCTCAGAAATATAAGGTATATATAAGGTATATATTGTCACTAAATGATGCAGAAAAACTATTTCATGCTTTTATCACCTCTAGTTTGGACTATTGTAATGCCTTACTGTCTGGTTGTTCAACTAGGTGCATAAACAAGCTTCAGTTAGTCCAGAATGCAGCAGCGAGAGTCTTCACTAGAACCAGAAAATATGAGCACATCACCCCTATCTTATCCACACTGCATTGATTCCCTGTGAAATTTCTCATCAATTTTAAAATACTACTTTTGACATTTAAAGCATTAAATGATCTCACGCCACAGTATCTCAGCGAACTGCAAGCGTCTTACGATCCGTCACTACTACTTCGTTCAAAGGATGCAGGCTGCTTGTCAGTACCATGTATTATGAAAAGAACAGCAGGGGTAGAGCTTTTTCTTACAAAGCTGCAAAAATATGGAATAGTCTTCCAATTAATGTTCGGGACTCAGTCACACCTATTTATTTAGCCAAGCATTTTTGTAAATAGATCTGCCTTATTCTGCCATAGTTAGTCCCTGCATGCACTATGCACTGCATATGCATTCACCTTATACATTGTGACTGTGACCATACCTAACTGTTATCTCTCCTTCTCTTCTGCTCTCTTCTCCTCGGTCTCTCTATCTCTCTCCTTCTCTCTCTTTAACTCTCCCTGTCTCTCTGGCGAGCTACACATGTCACTCCTGAGCTACTAGTGATCCAGACACACTCTGTCCTCTGGACCTGTTTGACCCATCCTGGTGCCCCGCTTCTGGTTGGAGATCTCATCACATGGCTGCCCCGTGTGGTGACTGGGGACGGCTCCATTTTAACACAAAAGACTGTCCTGGCCTCGGCTGATGCTGACAGCTGTTCTCTGAGGACGTGTGACTGTAGTCACTCAATAGTTCAGGACTGGAATTTCCTACAAATCTACCTGAGCCTCCAACAACAAACTGGACTCTATTTTACTTTAAGTCATCAACCGCCTAACACAGTATGACTGCAGATCAATACCTGCTATCCGTTATCACCTAAATGAGGATGGGTTCCCTGTTGAGTATGTTTCCCTGTTGAGTAAGGTTTCTTTTTATTGCCTTCGCTGTCGCCCTTGGCTTGCTCATCAGAGACAATCTTATAATTTTTGTTCAGAACACATTCACATTTCATACAAATTTCCATAATTTCTTTTGATTCTCTAAGGCTGCTTTGCGACAGTGACAATTGCTAATTGACAATTGAATTGAATATTCTGAGTGCCAAGAAGGCTTCAACTTTGGGGTTAATTGCTGGTTCCATCTTAGGGAGGCATGTGTTTAACCAGTTCTGGCTGGGCAATTTTGTATAGTGTTCCTGTGCTGTGGTGTCATGTTCTGGCAAGTCCAGGGTAAACACATACTGTACAGCGCCTGCTCAGTCACCACCTGTATTTAACTAACCAAATAGGTACGAGCATTCTATTGTCTAATTCTGCAGTGATTAATATGTTTCACCTGGCGACAGGTTCTTTAAATTCATTTAGCTTCTTGTTTTTCAACGAACATATAGGAAGATATATCCTGTGGTTGTGGCAAAATATGTTGCTCAGAGGTTGCTACAGCACTGATTTCTAGAGGGTTGGTTTTTAGAGGGTTGGTGGTTCAAGCCACAGTGTGGTTAGTCACTCAATAGTTCAGGACTGGAAAAAGGATTAACTAAGGGTTAAATTATTGGCCTGCATCAAGCTAAGAAAACAATTGATGAGACCAGTAAAATTGGTTTAATACATATCCAATGTATTATTAAAAACTGGAAAAATAGTGGCAAACTATCATCTTTGACAAAGAAGTGTGGTTAGAAAAAAGGAAGATCATCATCTGAGATCACCTAAACATTTAATAACATTGAATCATAAAAAACAATAGTACAACTCATGGCTATGATTAATAATGAAAGTAAGCTCTTCATCATATACAGTGTGAAGGGAATTCAAGGGATTGGGACTAAACAGCTGTGTAGCCATAAGAAAACCATTTATTAGTGAGGCTTAACGGAAAAAAGACTTCAATTTGGTAGTGAGCATAAGGAATGGACTGCGGAGCATTGGGAAAAGGTCCTGTGGTGTAATGAGTCCAGATATACCCTGTTCCAAAGTGATGGGTAAATCAGGGTAAAAAAAGAGGCAGATGAAGTAAAGCAACCATCATGCCTAATGCGTACTGTACCAGCCTGTGGGGGCAATATTATGTTCTGGTATTGTTTCTGTTGGTCAGGTCTAGGCTCAGCAACGTTAATGCATGCAAAAAATGTTAAACTGCATAAAAAATGAGGTCAACTGACTTCCTGAACATACTGAATAACCAGGATTTTTCCTTCAATAGCATGTTTTTTCCCCTGATGGCAGTGGCATATGTCATGATGCCAGTTACAGTATTCATTGGGCCCAGATTGTGGAAGAGTGGTTCAGGTAGCTTGAGTCAATGTTTTTAGAGTCCAGAACTTTTCATTGCAAATCTTTGGGATGTGCTGGAGAACACTTTACGCATCAGTCTGACTCTGCCATCATCAATACAAGAACTTGAACAGAAGTTAATGTGACTCAGGATAGAAAGAAATGTTGTGACTTTGTATTAGCTTATAAAAATGCAAAGATCACTTTCTGGTGTGGACTAGAAAGGGGCAGCCAAAGTTAGTGTTTTGTAGCACTGGGGAGCAGATGAGGTGGTATTTTAGCTGTCATGACCAAAATTGCATGCACTTGTTACTTTGAGGTGGGCTGTGGGTAGGTTCGGACCACTTCCACCTTTTTTTCCTGGGGTTTCACCAGGCCATGCTCACCCTGTATCCCAGAAAAAGAAGGTGGAAGCTGCCTGCACTTACCCTCAGCCCACCTGCAAGAAACAGGTGCATGCATTGCTAGGGCTAGCGGAGTTCATGAAGGAAGAAGTTAGGATCTCTTTCTTCAGTGATTTCTTAATACTATTCACAATAGAAAGAGATTATATTGTGTAAAATAGAAAGAGTATTTTATGAAAGGTTGATGTGTGTGTTTGTTGATAATTTTTTCAATGAATTAACATGATGGAGCTCAGCACATTTTTTTCCTGGCTGTTGCAGGCGGTTGTTCACTGATCCCACTTGTTCTATGACCATGTTCTTTGCTATAGGACAAACTTACAACTGGAGCTGAAAAGTAGCAGTAGCAGCACACCATTTCCCGGTTTAAACTCTACCACCACACTCAACCACCACAGAAAGACCAACATCTGAACAGTTGGTCAACATCTTTTAAACATTCGATTTATTATCTAGATTTCCCAGGTGCCATCTTCTGGCACTTAGGGCATCTGCATTCTGAACCTCTGGTGTTTATGCATACCCAGTTGAAGCAGTCTCTAATGTGTCTTGTGCTCCATGATGTCCACTTATACAATGAGACAGAAATTTTAGATTTTAGAGAATTTACCTAACTTCAGCTTCAGGATCAAGCTTGGCATGCCTGATGTTTAGGCATCATTGGTCAGTGAGGTCGGCGGTAGCAAGTTGTGGCAGCAGATGGGATGCTCTGGTGCCCTAGCCGGTTGTGTTCTAAAAGGAGAATCAAGTTTGGCAATAAATCTTGGGCAATCAGACTTTTTTCCCTATGCATATAGCTGATAGGGAGAGGGTAACACAGTTGAGCATCTGGGAAAATGACTGAAGCAGGGGTTAACAATTCTGTACTTCCTGAATCTAGGAGAGCTGGGATTGATGTTTCACCAATGGCGACCCTTTCACACCCTTTCTGGCTCTTTCCCAATGCTCGCCCTGGTCCAGAGAGGAGGGCATGGGTTTGCCCCTAGGAAGATCTGGTTACAAAGGTATCTGGGAGGGCCCCAGTAAGACTAGATGATAAACTGAGGTGGGCCTCTGCTGATAGTGCTCTCTTTTTCCTGTCTGAGATTTAGTGTAGTAATTGCGCCCTCCAGTGCTTCAATAATTTCTTCGAAGTTGGCAGGGGCCTGCATGCTGACGACCCTACTCTCTTTTGGTGGGAAGGAGTGTAGGAAATGGTTTGTGGCCACTCTTTCCATTATTTCCTGGGAGCTGAGTCATTCTGGTTCAAGGAGGTTTACCAACTAGGAAATTTGGTAGCTGCCTGGCTGCTGGTGAAGTTGGGTTTATCCCTTCAGTGTATTGCAGTCCTCCGCTTCTGCTAGATCAAGTGTGAAGTAGGCCCACTGAGCCTCACCTGTCACAAGCGGGAAAAAAATAAAGCTCTACTCCTGCCGAGGACATCCTTCTCACTCTGCCATCCTCTCAAAGGTCTGGAGAAAGGCTTTGAAATTCATAAAGTGGCATTAGTTCGGGTCATTTCAGCTGGGGTCTATGACTGCTTAAAGTCACATACTGTACTGTAACCCTGCTGACCTGTCAGCTGTAGGCAGTTGTAACTTTGAGGCTGGCAGTTCAGCAGCATAACTGAATCTGTGCATGTAAACTACACACTACTCACCCGAATGGAGTTCTGACAGCCTTTTATAGCCAGGCAATGACTATAGGATCATAGGCATAATAGACTGCAAGCCAAGGAGAGTTCCATAGCCCCACCTATTCTAGTATGTTGATGAGCTGGCCATGGTCCTGAATGTATGCTGTGTTTTGTCTTACTTGGATGTGTGAGGAGCGATGAGCTATCTGTGCACACTGGCTGTAAACCTACTTTCACAACATTTACTACCAGAAAAAAGTTTGGCACCCCTTCTAATTAAATGGTCTTTTCTGATTTTTTATTTCATTCTACAACATAAAACAATGGATGCTGAAGGCATCCAAAACATGCAATAATCTCTTTTGAACAGTTAAAATTGAAATGTGTCTGCCTCTTATGCTGTGTAAAGCCTTAATGATGGCACTAATCTGAGGTTCTGTGAATTGGTGATTGTGGAGTCTGTTAACTGTAAATGAACTTCTCCTCTGCAGCAGAGGTAAGTCTTATTTTTTCTTTCCTGGGATGGTCTTCATGAGAGCCAGTTTCATCATGCTGCTTGATGGGTTTTGCAATTACATTTGACAATACTGTTCTTGCAAGAACTATTCCAGAACAGCTGACCTTTGTGCCTTAAAATAACTCTGACCGTTTTTGTTGTTGTTACTTAATTGGTTAATACCACATGTGTTTTGACAGTTTTGGAAAAATGCACTATTGTTGTAGAATGTAGAAAATAAAAACTAAACTTGTGTCCAAACTTTTGAGTGGTATATTATAAATCTGAAAAGGAATAATAATAATACTAGTTGCTCTTGTCCTTCATGCACCTTTCTGATGATTCTTTGATTAGACTTATTAGAATGAGATTTTAAATGTAATATAGTCCGCACAAGACTAAGTTCACAGAATTCCATCTTTAAAAGTTATTCAAGTTTCAACTAGAACAGATTATTAAAATATATACTCTCATGCTTTTGCAGAGGTACTACATTAGCACCTCAGCAAAACTTATCAAGTAAAAAAAACTACCTAAACTACCTAAATTAGTTGTTTCTTGTAAATTTCACTGACAAAATGTACATATAACAGAAGTCTGACTTGTAAGGCAGTGCAAATCAACTGTAGTGTAAAATTACAACTATTACTCTTAACAATGAAGCAAGACACAGGAGAACGTGTGAACAACTTTGCCTTATTTTCCAACATTGGATTGATAGTAACAGCAACAGTATATCTTTGTATTTCTGTTTTAATTAAGCATCTTGTAACAAAACTTAACATTTTATTCATAAAAAAAAATTAAATAAATACTAATAAGATGGCAATACTAAGTACTCCATGACACAATAGCTTGTAGATCTACCTTTAGCAACAATAACTTGAAGTAATCATTTCCTGTATGACTTTCACATCTTATGGAGGAATTTTGGCCCGGCAAAAAACAACAACTCTTCTTTGGTCACATTTATCTATAGCACATAGCTCCAAAAGCCTTCTACTTTGTTAAGTTGTAGTTTGGTAAACCTCAGTCATGCGTCCGTGTTCTTTTTAGACCGAAGTTTCTTTAAAAGGACAGAAATAATGACGTGCGTAAGAATGATTCTCTAATGATGACAAATGGAAGCTCAAGTTCTTCATTCACTTCATTTTGACCCCACTGTGAATTTCCTTTGTTCTTTCCCTCCTGATGTTTTTTTTTCCTGATGAGTGTACACAATACTGTGAATACAGCCAAAGATTTTTACCTGATTAGGAGCAAATGATTTGATCTTGCTAAAGCCAAACTTAAAATCAGGTCCCTGGAAAGCAATATCAGGAAACTACTCAGTCATTTAGACATGCTGTTCATTAGTCCAGAGGATCTATGTTAATTACAGTAGGTGAAACATTTGTGTTGTGTTGTGTGTGTCTGTATCACATGCGGTGAGTGACTGCTCAGCTTTGGCTTCAAAGAGAAGCGGAATAGCAGGTGTGGACGCAAGAAAGTTCGGAGGTTCTCCATATTTCCTATTTTAAAAAAAAGATAAAATGTAAACTGAACACTTCGAAGAAATTCCAAGTAGTTGTTGTATCATCAATTGTATCATTTATATGAATTTTTCAGAATTTACATTTTTCAGATCTGCTTGGAATTAAAAGGTTTTTTTTTTTTTTTTGGAAATAGACTCTTTCTCTCGCTCTCTGTCTCTTGCACGCACACACATGCACACAAACACACAATTTTTTTCTGAACAGTGGCTGGGTTAAAGCATTTTCCTGTTCTCATAAAGCTTTTAGACTGAACAGCCTACAGAATGTTAACCTGATATCATGCATTGCATTTATATTTATTTAATACTTGAAAAAGGATACCTGAAATAGATGTATTTTCCGTTTGAGAAGTGCCATAAATCCTGCAGAATCTTCGCTCACAGTACTTTTTTTTTTTTTTTTGCACCAGCTGTGTGAACTCACCACTTATGGTGCCAATCACCAGAACAAAATCACAGCAATCACACTTTCACCTCACTGAGATGTCTGCTGTGAACATTTCCCAAAGATCTTGACTTATATGTGAAATGCTATATACTGTACGTGATGCTACTGCCATATGACTGAATGACTACATAACTGCATAAATGATAAACAGCTGTTCCAATCAGATCGAGGAATGTATAACAACATACAGCATTTTATTTTATTTAGCCACTAAGTCGTGTCTGATTCTTTGTAACCACTCAAGAGCAGCATGAGTAGCTTGACAGAAATTTCTTTAAATAAATCAATTTAAGAGCAACAAAGAACAATGTCAATATTTGGTGACAACTTTATGTCTTGAAATGCATGAGTGCTCTAAGTTTGTCTAAGCACCTTGGCCACAGTCCCTTGGAGGATTGGATTATCACACTTCCTGTTTTTTTTCCCATTCCAATTAAAAGTGATTAATTTTTTTCTTTTTTACTGACCCAATAATGCAGAAGTCATAAAATAGAAAAACAGTGTGAACTGATTCTAGTCCCTAAGGCTTTTGCACAACACTGTATGAGATTTTAGTGACTGACTCAAAAACAAGTGTCTTATTTTCATGTGTGCAGTGTGGAGCACATTAAAGGGGTCATGTGACTGTCACGCAAAAGGAACATGTGGTCCCTATCATAAAAGAGTATTTTCTATTTGCTTCTTTAATTGCTGTGACTGCATTCACTTTTGGTACTGTGTACAAGAGCAGCAGATGGTAACTTACAAGTAAATGGTTGAAACAAGGGCAAACAACATTTGTTCTGTGAGAATTTGGCCCCAGGACAATTCTAATTTATGAGCTATTACTTAAGATGTGGTCACACTGGATTTCTTTTCCCTGGCAGAGCAAAATCTGATTATTATGTGATGTTTGTGGTGGGAAAGTACAAAGTCTTCTTATTTTTTTTACTTAAAAATAAATAAAATAAAGTTATAACTTTTCACCATGGACTTGTGAAAACTCACTTGTTTTGTTTGAACTCATTTAACTCACTTGTTTTGTGAAAAAACTATGTTTTCTCACAAATGTATTTGGTTGTACTTCCTACATTACAGTTAAATAAACCATTTAAAACACCATGATCATATATATAAAAAAACAAACAAAAAAAAAAAAGATCCTGAAGAGTGTACTGATGAGTGAATACAGTAAATGCATTGTACAGGAAAAGGAACCTCTCAATCACTGTCCACTTTATTAGGAACACCTGTACATTCATGTAGCTATTTAATCAGCACTATGATGTTGTATGTACTATGATGTATGACATTATTTCAATCTCTTTGGTTCCTGGGACATTCAGATAAAGAAAGTTTACACAGAATCATACAGGATAAAAATTCGAGACATAAGATCAGATGAGAGGAAAATGGCCAGATTGGTGAGAGCATCCAGGAAGGATATAGTGACTCAATCGCTCTTTACAACTGCGGTAAGCAGAAAAGCATCTCAGCATGCACAAAACATCGACCCTTGCTAACTTGCTATGGATGGGCTACAACAACAGAAGACACATCTCTATACCTAATTAGACTGGTGTAAAATATACTATAAAAAGTTATATGTCTGCGGTTTTATTTGTCTAATACTAAAAACCACCAAGATCAGATTATTTTTATTATGGTTTTACATAAAAACACAGAATTAAAAGAGGGGGTACTAACTTTTGAACATGACTGTAAATGCACTTCCATTTAGAAAAGGCTGGTAATTAGCTGACAAGGTTAAATCACTTGTATGGTGGGCTGAGAAAGCATTAACTCCCTATTTTCTACATGATCAGACACTGTAATTTATGTGACCAATACTGTTTTTCAGTTGAACTGTGTTCTGCAGGTCCTTCAAAAGAAATGTAACTTGGTTGCTAATTTAAACACCTTGGGCAATTAGACACAACATTTGACTGAGCTTATATCCTTCATACAAATGGACATAGGGACATGGTTTTGGTGTCTATACCCATGTTTTACCATCTAAAAATTCAATGCATACTATATCATGCTCATATGATGTCATAGAATTAACCTAATTATGCATTGAATTTCTTCTGTAGGACTTGAATACAATCAAAAAGTTTTGTTGAAAGTTAAATTTCTGGGTTCACTATGGATCACATAAGGCTGTCCAGTAGACTACTATGATATCAGACCAATTGTCAAGTCAAGCTGGTCTGATACCACATTGCACATCCGTGATCTGCTTCTGGTGGAAATGCAATGATGTGCAAGACAAGTGGTTCCTCCAGGACCAGAGATGAAGAGCACCGCTTTTGAGACTATTGTATGTCAGCAGTTTCTCTCACACTCAAATCAGCACCAACAACCATGCCATAGTTAAAGTCACAGCAAATTTCCCTCCATACTGGTGCTTGATGTGATAGGCAGGAGTAGCTCAGTGGTTAAGGTGTTGGACTGTTGCTTGTTAAGTTCTAGGTTTAAACCCCAGTACTACCAAGTTACTGCTGCCCTTGAACAAAGCCCTTAACCCTTAACAGCTCAGTGTCTGACAGATAAAGTACATTTACAGCATTTGGTAATATTAACACGTTTCCATCATTTTATGCATCACGCATATGTTTGGATCTTATTTTTACCTGCATTACTGATCGTATCTTCTTATTGGTGTGCCTAGTAAGCATTAGTGTTATATAAAACAGGGTGCCTAAAAGGGCAAAAAAAAAAAAAAAAAACCCCGCAGATGACGTGGAATTTGAACCTGTGTCCACTTTTAAAATAATTAATAGAGGAAAAACCAAAGAAAACACTGACATCTTAGAAATAGTAATACTTTCTTCGCTTTTATTTGCTTGCTTTTATTTGCGTTGCCATCACCAAAATAATAAATAGGGAAATAAACATCTTATGTATAGAAAAGAAGAGATGTGATCTTTTAATCCATTTTAGGTAGCAAGGAACCACAGAACATCTGGCCCTGTTCTCTACTGACAACACTTTCTTAACAAACCATATTGTTGCAAGCTGCAGCACTTGTATAATGCAAAGCAAACACAAGTGAACTGAAAGAGAAGTGGAAAAAGAGGGATATAATTAAAATCGATCCACTGTTTGTGTGAGGCTAAATAACTTAGATCACTGTATGGCACAGATCAAGTTTTAAGGGACATTTAAATGTGCATCATCCTTAAAATTTCAATTATTTATGGCTTAATTATCCACTCATTTCCCAGGATTTTCATGATTATACTCAGTTCCTCATCAATCCCAACCCGCCTTATGTTCAGGTCTTCCAAGGAAAACGTGTGAGAAAGTTCTCATCTAAAAATGGCAAGAGTCTCTAGAAAAACACCCTGGATGCAGTGAAGTCAGCAGATATGAGGAATTCCCCAGGGCGCCATTTCCCCGGCACGCAGGCCCTCTAGCGGATCACAGGAAGGGAAAAAAAAAAAAAGTGATCAGACATGCATACTGAGAAGCGCCCTCTGTGAGACAATGTTATAATGATATTACTTTTATGTTCTTTCTGAAATTAACAGTGCGTGACTGTGACTAACAGATCAATCAAATGTTTTATCTGGCTTAATACTTTCAAGGGTAAAAAAGTGAATAAGATATTAAGCATAAGGCCTCCTTTCTTTCTTATATTTAGAAATAACCATTTAGATTTTTTTTACTAAAAAATATTTAGAAATTTTGTTTTAGGTCTCAAACAAAGCACCAGTTCTTGATTTAAATATGGCAAACAAAAGGAATGAAGAAACTTAACTCTGGTTATATGATGGGACAGATTTACCACAAATTACAGACTTTGATTACTTAGAACAATCTCAATAAATTAGAAAATAATGAAAAACTATCTCCTTTTGTGAAACTGCTATACTAGATTTGATACACAAAGTGAAATATTAAAAAAAAAAATTTTTTTCATGGGTCACGGCTTACAGATCATGAAAATCAAAAATCCAATATCTCAAAATATTAACATATTTCTTAGGATTAACTGAAATGAACTGTTTAGGCAACAAAATTTGCTCTTTTCTACTGTATCATAACACCAAAAATCATCAAGTGGCAGGTCAATGTTCCCCCCCTAAACAAATTTGTCAAAAAGTGAAATCATTTGCAATGGTATGTTTTTATGTGTTGCATCATTTTCTCTTCAGTGATTTCTCTAAAGTGTGAGAATTTTACCTGCCTTTGGTCTGAGCACTGATTTAGCAGAAAAAGCTGAGAAACCAAAGTATTCCAGTTTCTCTCATATCACTGTATGTGCTGATCCACAAAAAAGTACAGTTTCTGGAGCACAAACTAAAAGATTCCTCACTCTCAAGCCCACAGGAAAAGAAAATCTGGCTGTTTGTTGATTGCCTTACCTGTGTAGAGGGCTTAGATGTCTAACGCATGCGCATGTGCAAGCTGTGCTTGGGGCCGTCCACCCTCTCCAGCTTCTCAAAATGCTTTCTGGCATTACGGATATTGATGAGGGTAGCGGCAGAGGCTAGATGCAAAAGAGAATTGGGAATTAAAGGAGTGAAGGGAATACGAGAAAGAAGAGAGTACAGAAAGGTTAACTCATAAAAGCCAGATTGCAGCAACCACAACCAGCATGATCATGATGGAAGAAAATATTTAAGCATCTAGGAGTTTTAAGTGTGAAACCAATGATAAGCACAGCAGTTATACTTACGTATGGAAGGGTCAGACATGATCACCATAACGTACGTGTTGGAGGTGAACACGTCAATGAAAGCAGCAAAGTTGGAGTTGCGCACTTCCATGCTCTGGAAGGAGGCAGCCAATTTACTGTTGGATTAGAAAAAAAAAATAGGTCTGCATCAAAAGCAACACTGTTTATTAGCTGCAGAAAAATGAAATAAATAAATAAAATAGTCACCTGCAGCTCAGTTTAAACTGTTTAATAATGTTGCTGATCTTCTCAAAGCGGTGAGCGTCTCGTTGCTCTTTGCACTGGTAGTGAGAGATCACCTGAGAAGAAGGACAAGAGAAATTGAATGCAGTTCCATGCTAGGCTCGTGCTTGTGCTATAGGCATATCTCTTGTCACTAGATTTGTGGAACGCAATACATCAAAAATCAGCTTTGTTGCTTGAATGCAGGGTTATCAATATCAAATGACTTGCTGCTACAGCATATCACTTTTTTTTTTATACCAAATTAAGCCATTTGCCAATCAGACATATTGATTTCATCTATACATAAGGTTTTATCTAAATCAAGCTGTAAAGATGCAATTTAAAAAGCCATGCTGAGAAGTAGTGGATTTAATGGTATGCTTACCAGAAAAGTTGCTCTTTCAAAAAGCAGGACCTCATCCGCCTCAATGATCTGGGCAAAATTGCGCAAGTTGGATTCGAGCTGCTGGACATTTGGGATTAGCTGATAGACAATGCTGGACCATGCCTAAACACAAACACACATGCACACAGTCACAATGGCATAAAACAGTAGACACTGCAGAATAATTATACCTATTAAGAGGTGATTGGACAGGCAATCAGCAGACCTGCAAGAGAATAGCATGTCGTCTGGAAAAATAACAATTGATACAGTCGTTACCCGGGCAGGTTATGTAATGGAGCAAGAGATTCTAGAATTCTTCGTAGTTATTGCTTTACTAATTTGATGATTCTGCTTCTTCATACTGTAAGTTTTTGATACCATGAAATCGCGATCTGAACTCTCTATAGGACTTCTTACTAAAAAAAAAAAAAACAAAAAAAAAAACTTAGCTATGGCAGGGGGTTCTCATATTTTGCAAAGACTAATAATTATCTTTTTGATCAAAGAACATTCATTGTACGGTTATAGCTATTAAAACAGAGCTTTTATTTCACTTCTATGTATATACAAATTGACTCATGTTTAATATTACATTAATCAAACCTCAATCACATTTATTAAATAAAATACACAATTCATGTACTGCACCCTGACATCAAACAGCATTACCTTATAAAGTGTCTCATCCCAAATGGAGGTTCTGAAGCAGGTACATAACAGCGGGCGGGAAAGCCTCTTTAGGTCTTCCTCACGTTCTTTAAAGATCTGTATTAATACATATTGAGGAATACTATTAAATGTGCTCAGAAATTTGCATTGATGGCTAACAGGCTGACACAAACTAGTTTATTGAGGAAAAGAGTGACAAAACCTGATGAAAATGAGAAATAGCTAGAACCAGTGCAATATGAAAGCAGCTTAGATATTACGTTTTAAAAGTTTACTTCTTTTAAGGAGCATTTGTAGAGTTTACCTTTTAAAATATATTATAACAATTTTTTATGTAATTATTGACATCATTTTCTAACCAAGTCTCTTTGATCTTCCTGAACCAGGTCCATTTTGTGCACTAAGCAAAAGACTTTAGCGTCAGGTGAATTCTGCAGGATGGCTTCCAAACAGGACTGGTAGTAATGCATGTCCTTCTCCAACTCACGGCTCTCCACATCGAACACATAGATCAGCACCTCTACGTTACGAAAGATGTTATCTCTCTGGCTGGTGAAGTAGTTCTCCATGAAGGTATCCTGCCTAAGGAGAAAATAATCTATAAGTAAATTCATGGAAACTGTGCAGCTACGTACTGAATTCAGCATCTAATATTACTTTTATTTTGATAGATAATCCAAATATATCTATACTCTGACCATGAACCAGTGTCCATTTCACATCACAAAAGTAAAAGCAATTCTCTTTATAGGTTTGGGGAAAAAAAAATTATATACACCCTTTTAACACAGGAAATAGTCATATAAAGGCAGAATGACTGTATCCTTTGAGTCCTTTGAGTTCACAGTAATTTTCCAACTTATACTCTTAAACCCACATCTCAGCAGTTATAAAAGCTAACTTTCTTTTTCAAATAATTTCAAATTATAATTTTTCCCTTGACTTTGTATTTACATTTAGATATTTTAAAAAAATTCATTCGTGTCTCATCTGTCTGTCTTTACAAGTATCTCACCATAAATGTTCTGTTTTCCTTTCAGAACTGTGTAGGGAAGATTCTCTAAAACAGGCAATTGCTGAACTACGATTGTGGGACAGTCTATGACTTAATTTAAACAGATGGATGCATACTGTCTAATGTAAATAATTAATACTAACTATCATATTTTAATTAATTATTAATTCAAAGTTTTCTGACTGTGGGGACCACTTTTGGAAAACCTGCAATTCTTGCACTCAAGTTTTGATATACACACATAAAACGTGGCATTCCACAATTATTTAAAAAAAAAATTTGTTAAATAATCAATGAACATTGGGCATTATAGGAAACAGACATGCAATACACATATGCAGATTACACAAATGAAAAAAAAAGCAGATTAAATACAATGTAAGCAAGGTATTTGATCACATTGTCAAGCAAAGTAGGATTTAATACAAGCAAAATTTGATAAAAAAAGATGAAAAAAATCTGAAACCATGTGGAAAACTTATTTAACAAGGAAACAAAATTGAAAGTAAAAATGGATGAATAAATGGGTAAGTATATATTGTGTTAAAGTACTTTAATCTGTTTTTCAGGATTAATACTGCGTACATATGGGTCTAACATCAATGCAATGTTAAGATTCTGATCTTTCTTGTGATACTTGTTTTATACTCATTTCCAAGTAATTCAAATGTGAATGATGGTTTGGACATCAAGGCAGAACTATGGCGATTGTAACTGAATTTTTTATTGAAATAATCTCACCAGTGCTTCATCACACAGGCAAACAATATTTTTGTTACCATAGTCTTTCTAAGATCTGCACTGAGCTCCTTGAACTTTCATGTTTGTCAATGCCGTCAAAGGTCTTTTTATGTTGGCACAAAGAAGCTAGCAGCTGTAGTCAATCATGACCTCTAGCAGGAGGCTGAGAGGCCTTGGGCTTGACAAATTAAACGGCATTTCATAACTACTAAATGAAAATTTCAGTCTGTGTATTTTATATATATTAACATAATACACATACATATATTAATATAATACATATATTAAACCATTTGCTCTGAAATAATTTTTTTCTGGCCCAGAAAACATTGAAAGAAATCTGAAAAACTTCCATACTGACATGGCATTTAAGTTCATCATGAGTGTATATAGACTGCTGACTGCAACTCATCAGACAAAATATTATGCAGTCATGACAGTGAGCAGTCCATATAAATCTAATGCATTGTATCCTTTAAGAAACTAGAAGAAATGCTAACGCTGTCCAATGAAGATAAGAAAAAGGGGGGGAAATTACTTTAAAATATAAAAATTGCATCCTTTCTGTGCCGAAAGCTTCAGTGCACTAAAATGCTAACAATTAAATATTACTGGAGGAAAAAAAAATTATCATGAAAAATGTAGACTCATCAATGCATTCCTGTTTGGGGATAAGTTCTTTTTTGAGCTTAGTGCTGTTTGTGTATTTTATGAACAATTTATACAAGTGCAAGTACCCATGCTTTTTAAATAGAGGAGATAAATCTTTTTTTTTTTTCTCTTCATCCTGAGGAAAATTGCAAACCTTAACCTAAATAGTCTTCACATTATCTAACAGTCAACATAAACGAGGCTGTGCACTTACCCTCCACAGTCCCATAGGTTCAGGACCAGATTGCCCAGAAAGCGCACATGGGAGTGCTCCACATCAACTGCAGGCAAAGCAAACAAAGTTCCATGGTTAGTTTATAACTGATTAAAACATGTAACAGTCAAATTATCCTAGAGTTGCACTTGCTTCAAAGGGAACACTTTCTGGAGGATGACAAAACAGCAATTTAGTTCATGAGAACAGTAATATCAGGGAGATTGGGAAAACCTGCCAGATATTCCAGCATGTTGATTATGGCAAACAGCCTAAAATGAAACAGGTTTTGACCAGTATTTTTCCTTTAACACTTGTGTATTAAGACTAACACTTATGTGCTCATAAGAACACGACCACATCTCTATTGTGCTCAGGGCATAGAGACAAATTACACCACCGTTATTTGCTACTCATTACAATTTTAGTAGTAAGTAGTGAGGTATGTTTTTCGGTTCTCCATCCGTCAGTCCAAGCTTTAATGCAATATCTTCCGATCTACAGGTTGGATGTTAAGATTTTTGTGGTATTATTATTTCTAAAAAGTGAGAACCTTTCAAGAACACAAACAAGTACCAAGACAAAACTTGTTGGCAGATGAGGCAAAAGAGAATAAAATAACGAATTAATTTAATCAGTTGGTTCCTTATGTTAATCCATCTTACTTGTGGCTCCCAGTCGGCGAGTGTCTCTGGCAATGTAGTTTGCAAAGATGATTGATCTCATGCTGGTCTTTCCTGAGCCGCTCTTTCCCATCAATAACACCTGGAAAACACCCAGAACTCAGGAAATGCAGAACTCAGAGGCTTTTACAATGCCATGTAATATACATGGCTTTCTGGTTTATCAAACTGTAAGAAATATATACAACACAAACCTTTGCAGCAAACTGTACACTATTATGAGTTAGTTTTTATTACATAACATAACTTGTCTTAGTGTATTTTCTCACAAATCTCAGTTTTAATTCAACTTCTACAAAATCACCTTTTTCTTCATGGCTGTACTGGACATCTCCCCCGTCAGTGACAGAGCCTAATGTAAACAATCCCAATGGTGAACACGCCACCACAACACGATGATCTCCTGCAGTCTTCAACACTACAACATAAGAAAGGATGATTTTCCTTATTATTTACAAATACTGCAATCTGCAGTACAGGCCAGAGTCAGGCTTGGCTTGTAAATGACAACGTGAAAGCTTTCCACAAAATAATCAGATCACCAGAGCTCAAAACTTTATACATACACTACATGCACACATTTTCTTATATTCGCTGTATCATGTTTTTGCTCAAAATATTTCCATTTGTTTTCTGACTTTTCATACACACTGTAAAACAAACAAATTTGGTGAGTTTTGCCATTCTGCAGTCACTTCAGCATCCAGATGCATAGTGTAGAAACATGGTTCTCAAAGCACCACATGTACACACTGAAATTCAACATTTATTGATTAATTAATTATTATGCTAATAATTTAATTATTAATTAATAATTGCAAATGAATGGATTAGGCAGAAATAAATAGGCTTGTACAGACGGAAGTGAGATGTTCTGCATGGTTCCACACAAACTGTTAACCGTCATTGAGAACACCTCATCTCTGGCTAAACAACAGAGCACTTTCAGCAAGAACATACTTCATCTCTGCTGTGACAAAGAACGCTAAAGGAAGTCTTAATATACTTTACAATAACACTGCTCTGTGTTAAGATAGGGATCTGGTACTGATGACCATGTCTTTTCACTCAGTTTTTTTAAATTAATATTTTAACTTGCTGGTGCATCTGACATACAGTTCCTGTATATACACACGTTATGTACATATAAACAGTATATTCTTATGATTTTTACACCATTTCTTTTAAATAGTTAATGCACGACTAATCAGAATTTTTTTTTTTTTTTAACATTACCCTTTCCTCTTTGTGATGTTTGCTTGTTGCTTATTTGTTGCATAATCTGAACTGGCTGCTGGAACAATACAATTTCCCTTTGGATGCTGGGATGAATAAAGTAATTTATCTTTCTATCTGTCTATTTAGAGTGCGCACTATCCATGATGGGTGCATTACTTCATGAACTTCCCATCCTACCCTGATGCACCCGTCACTCTGGAATAGGGTCAATTTGGACTCATCAGACCACATAACCCTTGTCCCCTCCATTGCTCCAAGTCCAATCTAGATGGATTGCTTTCTATCAAGCTGAAGCCTTTTCCCCAATTAGCCTCATAAGTGGTTTTCTTACGAACACACATCTTTTCAGTTCCAATCCTGTGACTTCTAGTCACACAGTGCATGAGGAAGTCGCTTACTTTCACTTTTTAACAATAGCTCTCTGATCAGGAACAGATATATGAATAACTGTGATCACATTTTTGTGATGTCAGCGGTTCACCACTATGCGAGCCAATAATTTGACCCACAAAACTCAAGATATATCCCCTGACATGGTTGTTTAAGAACTGTCCAGGTCTACTTAGGAACTGAATACCCATAATGCACTTTGAGGTTTGGAGTATTTCGGTCTGACTTGAGAAACAGCAGTCATGTGATTACATGATCACAAGTTATGTGTCTTGTGATAAAGTAGCTACACCTGTATTTAGCAAGAAAGAGCCTTTGCAGCGAGACACCGCAACGATTATGCAAACACAAATAAAGTAATCTTATGCTACAATCTGACCATAGAGTCGGAAACTGTTTCCAAAAATAACAGGGAAGCCATAATGGTAGCCAGTTAACCTAGACTAGGATACAGTTAGCATAGCCAGATGGTTAGTTAGCTGCAGAGTACAAATTTAATATAAATTCCATTGACATCAGTCGAAATGACATTGTTAAGAGTAGTCAGGAGTGTTAACTTCCCTCTTGAGCCAACAGCTAGCTATCACAGCCTAGTTGCAGCGATAACAGGAGTTAGCTAAGTCAGCTACCATACAATCTACAAAGTCGTTTTTTCCTAGGAATAATAATAATAATAATAATTATGAACATGCTTTACTATTTTATAAAGTGTGCGCTGTTCGAGAACAGTATTAGGCGGCCTAAAGAAAGACCTGTAGCCTAATGCTAATAGCTAGTTCAGTTAGCTAGCATAAAAAACCCTCTCCTGAGCAATTTAGACATTCAGCTGGACACGGAGGAAAATAACCGAGTACCTCGCTCTCAATTGCTGGTTTCTTCTTTTTTTATAAAATAGCATCCATAGACGGCTCACTTATTAAAACCCTAAAGCCATTAGGATATCCATCCTATAATTTACTGAGACTCTGAAAACTCTACTCCAAAAATTGCCTTTAAAAAAAAACCAAGAGCATGTGACCAATTGTAAACACGGGGTGTGTTCAAGCATCCGAAGGGTGCGCACATAAAACGCAGAATGCAGGCCGCAACGGTTTTGCGCAGAGCAACCACTCTAAAAAATAAAAAAAAACCTCTCTTCAAAGGAAAATGTCTGAATACCAGGAATAATAAAGACTTGTCAGTCGTCACGTTGTGTACACAGGTAAAGTGTCTGACACGTCATACACTCACATTTATACAGCTTAGAGTTATCAAATCAGCCAATCATGTGGTGACAGTGCAATGTAATGCAAGGCACAAAAAAAAAAAAATCTGAATAAAAAAAAATTAATAGTTGTGTTTGTTTTTTTTCTCTTTGGCATGGGTATTGGTGTCTGAAGGGCAGAGTACACCGATTATTATAACACACGTGTATGCGCATGTAAAGCAAAAGCAAGTGTCATTAGAGTGGTTAAAGATCCATTTTCTCTCTCTCTGTATCAGCCTGCACTTTGTGTACGCGCCTCATTGGACACAGTGCCTCTTCACACACACTCCTCCTCCTCTCACCTTCACACACACACTCTGACGGAGATTCTTTTCAAAGGTAGAGTGTAGGTTAATTTGTTTGATTTTTCCTTTGCGGCAGTTATTCCTTTACTGTTCACTCAATCGAGTGTCATTAGAGAGATTTCTTGTTTATTTTCCTGATAAAACACTGTTTCTGTCATTGTGTGTGCGTGTGTATGAAACTCAAATAAGAGAGGAGAGGGAGAGGGGAGGGACTCATTCCTTACTTACTTTAGTTTCATACATAAACACACACACATACATAGCGCCTGCGCACACTAATGGAAACGCTTATCTGTTGGGATTTTTTAAAAACTTTTTTTAGGTAAAGTGCAGGTTAATTTGGTTCATTATTACTTTATATTTTGTATTAATTCTTTTTATGTATTTCTTTTTTTGGGCTGTGGAACAAATAATTTGAGTTTCCATTATTTCTTATGGGAAAATTTGCTTTGATTTATGAGTGTTTGATCTATGCTTCCTGAATGAATTATGCTCTCAATCCAAGAGCTACTGTACATAGTTCATTTATTAATTCATCATCCATACAATTGATCCTGTATAGGGGGCCTGGAGCCTATCCCGGGAGATTTAGGGCACGATGTGGGGTACACCCTGGGCAGGGTTCCAATCCATCGCTGGGAACACACACACACAAACATCTGCATTTCTTTGGACTGTGGGAAAAATTCACCAAACACAGAGAGAACATGCAAACTCCACACACACAGAGCTGAGGTGGGAATCGAACGTTTGACCTTGGATCTTCGAGGCCACAGTGGTAACCACTACGCCACTACACTACGCTATGGTGAGCATAAAAGAATCTCTGCAAAATACTCATACAACTTAATGTCGATAGTCTAGAGCAGAAGACTACATTGGTTTCCACTCCTGTCAGCTAAGAACCAGAATCTGACGCCATCATGGACATGGATTGCAAAGTTGAAGATAAGGGATCAAGTTTTTAATTGTGCTTTTTTTTGTGAGTCTGTTCTCTCCAAACCTACACACCTAACCTATGTCATAATGTCATTCTTGCTTTTGGCTGACCGGAGGGGAACATGAGATGGTCTGCTATTGTCTCACCCACCTCAAGGTCAGATGTGTTGGGTGTTCTGAGATGCTTACACAAATCTTACAGAAACCATCTTTGGGTAAAAAAAAAAAAACATCTTTTGTCATGGTTAAACTCACAGAGATTGCACTTTCCATTTTATTTATATATTTGATATTTGATTTGAAAAACGACTGAAGCTTGACCTGTATCTGCATGATTTCAGGCACCATGCTGCTGAATGACTGGATAATGCATACAGTACATACTGTACAGTGCTGTGAAATTTTTTTTCTGATTTTTAATTTGTTGCATTTCTTTTTTTGCACATTTGTCACTCTTATATGAAAAAAAAAATATATATATATATATAGTTTTTTTAAAAATTATTTTATTTATTAAGGGAAAAAGCTGTCCAAACCTAACTGGGCCTATTTGAAAAAATAATTACCCCTAATAATTAAAACCTAATAGCTGGTTGTGCTACATATGGGTGTGACAGTAATATTTGGTAACTTCTTAATATTTAGTAACGTCTTGCAACAAGATGCTTATATTTAATTTTAATAATATACGTTGTTAGGTTACATTTTCGTTTTTTCTTTTTTCATTACTGTAAAAACACAGACCGAATCCATATATCCTTCACCTTATTTTTGAAGAAGAAAGAAGCACCAGAAAAGAAACCCAGAAGTCACAATTAATACACAGAATGACTATAATTTATTTAACATATTAAATATATTATCTATGATTGTTACAAGTCAGTTATGACATACGGTACATGGCAGTCTTTAATGTGAGTAAAAAAAAATACAGATAAATATTTTTGGAATGTATATATTTTTTTTGTATTTCAAAATAAAAAATGTTCAGTATCAAAAATGTGGTCTATAAACACTGGCATGACAAAAGGTGAGTCGGAGCTGGTAGACTGACATAAAGATTGATTCCATGTACATGCTGGCACACGATATAGGCTACTGACTGCTAATATGGTTGTGTTGCCAGTCTATTTCCCTAGCTTACACATGACATTCTAAAACACTGAGATACTACTTAGGGCATAAAACATTTTATAGCCTATTTCTTGTTTGTTAGTATTTTTAGCAGCAAGCCACAGACAGAGAGACCATGAAATTTTTTCAGGCTGTCTCATATGGCTTCTTTTGCTTTATGACAGTTTTTTTTTCTTTTTCTTCTCGTCTTTCCTGAAATCATCGATTCATAATGAAAGCAAAACAGTGTGTGCACAGTAACCTCGGTGCCTTTTAACAGTCTTTGTACCGGCTTTGGTTACATCTTCAGGAAACTGAAACGCTTATGAGATTGCAAATGCAGTAGCTTACACACAAATTTAAAGCTGCAAAGAGGTTACCGAGCCTTACGGCTACGACTAGAAACCTAAATGCTCCTTTGCATTTCATTTTGAATATATTATACGGGTAAAAATATGTATGAATAAAATAAACCTAAAGACTGACTTCTTCATTATTGTGGCATAAAAACAAGCCATTTTCATTGGAAAGCTACAATTTAATAAGTCATTCCTAAGATATGAATTTAGCCACTCATTTTTCACAAGCACAGTGAATGTAGAGTCTCACAGTTTTCTTGGAGTTTGGATGATGTGATCATCAGATTCATATGATCATAAAATCAAACATTTAAAGAATTTTTAACATGCATTGTTGGCGTTAAACCATATTTAAATATACTGCAGCAATTATGTCTTTGGTCCAGTTATGTTCATTAGACATTAAATGCTTTTGTTTTATTTGTATGTTTTACCACTCAACACTTGTGTAAAGTACGTAGTATATAAATACGTTTTTTTTGTTTTTTTTTTGGCTTATATTAAAGGAGGACCTGGAGGAATTTTCTGGTAGCAGCAAGTCGGCAGGTTTTTTTTTTTTTTTTTTACCAACAAAGAGAACACTTTACATTAAGGTGCATTAAAACGATCCAGTCAGTGGTGTGTCGTGGGAGTCAAACTTCATCACTCCACACTCCAGGCACTAAAGAAGTCTGACTGCACAATGACTGGCAGGAGAAATAATCAACCCAGAGAGCAAGAGTGAGAACACATTAGAGTGTAAATAAATAAGGAAATGGGAATGTGAGCATGTGAAGGAGTCTGGCTATACTATGGGTTGTTAAGCATGTGTAGTGGACTTTTTTTTGTGTTACAGAACACCACATCCAATTCATATTATTTTATTCTTTCAGCAACACAAATAGTGCATTAAATGTGTGATAAAATCACCGACATCTCCCACATATTACAACTTCATGACTGTGAGTTAGTGCCTGGTGGCTTCATTTACTTGTGCACAATTACTGTAACAGTCAGAACAGGTTATTGAAAATGAAACTTAAAATAACATGAGGCCAAATAACAACAAGCAGGTGATTTACAGAATCAGAATGGAGTATCATAACTCTGGGCACATTTCTGTCAATTTAGGCCTGATGGAGTTTTAGCCCTCTTCTAGCTAAATGTGTATGCCATGTGTTTGTTTTTCTGTTCGATGGAGCACAAGTAAATAATAGTGAGTTGATTCATCCACTTAGTGGGATTTTACTTGTCGAGAAGGTGTTGAGGTCATGTATGTACAGGAGCTCATGATACGGTACTAGTGGGGTTTTTTCCATAGCGTTTGAATTTTAAATGCTGTTGTTCTGGGTAAGAGTGAGTGATCCAGGTCTGCTGCAAACCTGATCTGTGTCTCCTTTTACACTGGGTTGTATTAACAAGCTAGTTCATGCTCAGCTTTTTTGACAGACTGGAGAACAGAATCCACAGATTAAATACTATACTACACAGTTCAGGTTAAACATAAAACAGAAATGACTATTATGTACACTATATTTCAGCTTGGAGTGGTTGTTTCAAACAGTCTGCAGTCACAGTGACCTTGGATAATAACTGAGATTGTTGTATACAGTCAGGTGATACTGTAGCACAGCTCATGAGATGCTCAGCTCGTGAAATGATTTACAAGTAGCTGGCTTACAAGTAGAATTTTTATCGAGGAGAAAGGTGAAATTCCAAAATATTGTATCTGTTGAGTTTAATGTACCTTTATGTAAAGTGTTACATTATAAAAAGATACCTGCTACCAGCACCTTTTTAAATGCAAATCCCCATACTGTACATAATCATCTGCTATTACTCTTTGCAGCAAGTTAATTTCTCAGTGACAGCGTTCATTTCCAGGAATCACTTATTAAATTAGTCACAGTAGCACAAATGGCTCCTTTAACATGAACATCTTGGCATAATTCATAAATGCATTGAGAATGTGTCTTGTTGCACATCCTAAAAGGCATTCTGAGTAATTTAGACTTTTACAGTCAATAGGTCAGAGATGCCCCAGGACTTATTTTGAGATTCGATTTACAGGTAAATACGGAAAGCTCTAAGGCTGGGACCGACACGATGGAGCAAAACGTCTAAAGGTTATTGATAACATGAAAAGAAAAAAGCAAAGGGAAAAACTGCATCAGCTGTGCAATAGAATGGCTTTTGCGGCACGAAAGAGGTATAAAGAACAAACAGCGTACAGCTCTATTCAAGTTTGAAAACAAGGAAGATCAGAACAGCAGCTTCTCTTCATCGTAAATAAAAAAACACTAGCAGCTCTGTAAATACGTATGTTGATCACTACTTTTGGTAGTGAAACACAGCTTTGCATTTGCATGTGAAGCTTAATAGTAGGCCTTGCACAAAAGCATCAGAGACTAGGAGCACTCTGCAATTCATTAAGATAAGAGTCCTTAAAGTAAGCAAGGCAAAGAAAGGCAAAGATTCTAGACTGACACTGATGTACTTACAACATGTTGCCTTTTCACATAGAGGCACTTCACTCTGGGTCTACTTCATCAAGCTCTATCAACTATATCTAAGGGGGAAATTATTCTGTGAAAAGGGGAGATATGAAATCACATAAAATGTTATTATTATTATTACTATTATTATTCAAATTTCAATAACAATGTGGTGTCAAATAATGACTCGGAGAGCAAAAACTAGCAATAGTGACTTCAAAAAACATTAACTTCATCTGGAAATTGGGAGGGTTGATCTAGATGTGAGTAAAATTCCCATTTGTGTCATGTGTAGTCCTTCGAAGAGAAAGCGGAGGAAGGAAGAAGGGATGGGTACTCCTTTGGCTGAATTGCTAAGCACCAACCAAGAAAATACCATCTACGGAGCAGCTTCACTTACACTGGAGGTGTGGTGTGTGCTAGTATGTCTCGGTCATCTCTAACTTTTAGACAAGATAACTATGAAAATTCATTACAAATTAACTGAAACGATATAGTGTTAAACAAAACTTGTAAAATAAAACTCATCACCAAAAAGCAGAAAGGGACTACACTGCTCAGTTTGAGCTAAATAGAGACATTTATAACAAATGCATATCCATATAGGCTATCTAAGCAATACTGCCATATCTGTATGTACATGAACATAGCTAGAATGTATGTATAGTCTATCATATAAGAACACACTGGTGATAGCAGAACTTAAACCTCTAGCTGTCCCAATGTCTCAGATAACTGAATCAATTATTATGTATAATGTGGTTATGATGTTATGGATTCTTTAACATAAAAAATATTTCTTATCTTGCAAATGAGAGTACAACAAACTCCGGTCATTTATGTGTATGCTCTTTTGTATATGTCTATGAAAGCTTTGGCACTGTCTCCCTTTTAAATGGAAAAAAAAAAAAAAAAAAAAAAACATTGAAATACTGCCTACAAGACATATGCACTAAAAACCCTTATGCTACTCTAAGGCAGTAAAAAGCACTCAGCCCATAAGACTTCATTTTTAAAAAGCAACAGAGACTCACTGCAATCCTCAAGGGTGTTTCAGGAGAATCTCATGACCTCGCAACTGAGAACAGAGTCCTTTAATGTTCAGATAAGGCTGCTGTGTACCGAATACCAACCGAGCTCACAAAAGAACTGAGTGACTAGCCTTCTCTATAGAAGCTTCTATGATCAAAAAAATGATCCTAATTATTATGAAATAATAATAAAATCTGGCCAAACTGTTAGGTAACCTTCTGATAAGACACAGACGGCACACTGAAGTCCCATTCATCACAGTTTACACAAGTACCTACTGATGCCATACATAGATTTCTTTCTTCCATGCACTAATATTCAATAAAAAAGTAATAATAATAATAATAATCATTATCATCATGATAACTGGGCTTTAACCAAATGTTCCAAATGTTCTGTGCTAGCCTGGGCGGCTATGTGCTACGAGGCCTGCTCTGCTCTAACACGCCGCTTTTTCTTCCCTCTTTCTTTATTTTATTCTTTGCTTCCCTTCCTCCACCTAATCCCTCTCTTCTTCCCTCATTGAACCTCGATGATGAAGTACTGGATGAGAACGGCAAACAGAATGGCCAATATGACGAAGCCGAGGAGCAGAACAGTTGCAAAGCGCTCATCAGCAAGAGACCAACTCCTCCTGGGCTGGGGATTGTGGGGGCTTGAGATTCTGGGTGGCTCAGTCGCAGGAACGGGCGTGCTGAGGCTGCACTGACCCCAAAGCTCTCCACCATCCGTGCTCCGACGACCGGCGCACACGCGCAGGCGACACACACTGCTCACTGTGGAGTTATGCCATGTGTACGAGGTTCCCAAGCCCTTATACAGCTAGAAAAGACACAGGAGTATTACTCATTATATTTCTATAATAATAATAATAATAATAATAATAATAATAATCAACAGACATTAGGGAGAAAGAGCATTTCAGCCCTTCATTTCAGGGTTTTATTAATTTATTTAATAAAATAAAATGTCCCCCCCTCAACAACGTTAAATCAACATGGCTGTGCTCATTTACCGAATTAATTGAGAAAATCACTCAGCACTAGTTAAACACGTAACGCTGATTACAACAAGCACTGACCCAAACATGAATTAAAATTTGTGTACCGTTACACCCCTATTTACTACAATATTTATATAACAATATGTTCTTAACATATTCTTTTATGTTTCTCTCACCATAGATTTTTAAAATAACATTCAAAATATGTTCAAAAGTTAATACCCCTCCTATTAATTCACAAATATGTGTTTGTTTGCAAAAAAAAAACAAAAAACAATCATCTGATCATAGTGAGTCTATGTAGTATTAACAGAGGTAAATACAATGAGTAAATAAAAACTGGTGTGTAAGTATTAACAGATGTGCAGACATTGTCTCAGACCCTACAGGCCTCACTGGGCATGTTAAATGTTAAAATCCATGACAGCACAATTAGAAGAAGACTGAACACGTATTTGTTCAAGATATTACAAGCATTTGAACATGGGTTGCCAGAAGAAAGCATCTTCTATCTAAAAAGGACACAGAAGCACAAATGAGATTCATGTGAACAAACCACTACTGGAACACTGTCTGATGGACAAACGAGACCAAAGTGGAGTTGTTTGCGTTGCACTTGGGAGCTCTGGCCCTTCCGAGCACAAGACCACTGGGGTGTGCTGTAGTCTCTGGCACTAGGACGCTTGCACGGGTTCTCTATCAGATTGGGATATGGGGATTTGCTTGGCCAGCTCGGCAGCTTTGGGCTCTTTGCCTGCTCGGCTCTGTGTGTGGTAGGCTGTGGCACTGGGTGTTCTGGTGCCTTTTTGTCGTGGGCGTCATTGACTTTTTACAGTGATTTTTGCTTTCCACAGATGTAAATGAGCATTGTGGGTCCATAGTCAAGTGCCATTTGCTTTCCACAGATGTAAATGAGCATTGTGGGTCCATAGTCAAGTGCCATCAGTTTACAGATATATAATTGGTACTGTGTTAATGTTATATGGGTTTAATATTACGGCTGCTCGGTGTACATGTGTGGGCTTGTTACACTAGTCTGTTAGATGTCTCTTTACATACCTGCTCCACTTCACGGCCCCTCAACAGCTGCAGTGCATAAATAATTGGGTCTCCTCTCATTGCCTGAAGCGCCTCCCATGTGACTGTATACCTATTCCACTCGGCCAGTTCAACCTTCGGGGCTATAAAATGTACATAACAATAAATACAATAAACAAGCAGAAAATAATCTAAATTAGAAATGTATGTGTTTATAACATTAACTATGTGTTTTGTTCAACTGTGCGAATTACAAGAAATTTCCACACTGGAAAAATGGAATGGTTCTAACAGGTCCATTTCAAAAATACCCACACTGCAGTATCGTGATGAAACTCTTAGCTTCAGTAAAACATCTGCATGTTGTAAACGTTTTAAAGAAAGTACAGTAGTATGCCAGTGAATGACTGTCCCAGCTGAATTGGCTTGGAGCCAATTCCACAAGTTTGGACCATTAAAGGAGTTCCTGGGAGGCTAGCGTTTCAGATGTGAAGCAGGCAGTGTGATCATGGCTCCGGCATACTGAGAAAACGTTCAATGCTGATGGTATCTAAGCACTAGTGAAATGCTGCATTATGGTATCAGGAGATTATATAAAGACATAACTTTTCATACAGTAGCTGTAATGTTATTCTGCATCAAAAGTGCCAGTTTGACTTCAGTGCTCCCACATAATCTAAGCTGAGGTGTTTCCTTTTCTTTAAGCTATGCTCTTCTTCCACACTATAAAGGTGTCTCCAGTGTTATGGTGTCAAATTATGACACTTCTTAAATGAGAATCCCAAGCAGCACTGATCTGACAGTTGAAAAATCACACAACTAAGGTACACAACTACAGTATAACAAGGTAAATAAAGATCATCAAGGCTTACGTTTGAGCTGAGGTGGTGGAGAGCGTGTAGTGCTGAAAAAGTAAGGAGGGGAGAGGGGACCCATGCCGGCTGCACTGTGAGCCTGAATGCTGAACTGGTACTCAGTAGCCTCACACAGTCGCTGAACTTTAAACGTATGGCAGGGGCCGCTGTAGATGCAAACCATCCTAGGACACAGAAACAGACATATTCTCTACATCAAAATCTGTGTGTTTCTGTCTGGTATGTCTTTGTGGCTTCACAAAGACATACCAGCTCAAATAAGAATAGAAAAACACAACACCATCAGACTAAGTTATTCCAGGAATGTTCATGTTAGTTGTTGTGTATATATACTTAGTCCTCTCTCTGGACTCGGACACAGTCATACATAAGTAAACTGAAAAACCTTTTGTTTAATCCACTATTGTTGCACGTTTCATTGCTACCTCTGCTGCCAGTCCTAGCATGTTTATATTTTCTTATGTACACATGGCACTTCCATTCCTCATAGGGTACAGCCCCTAAAACAAGCGAACCCCAATCACGCTTGTTTGCTCTATATCACATCTTAACTTCCACAATCTGCATATAATTCAACTCACTATTAAGAATCCCCTGCAAATCAGCAGAGTATATATACCCCTATATTTTTACACTATTTAAATGATTTCTCATACATTCTCCTGTACTTAGACTACATGCTTGTAACTAGGCCAGTACCTGTCCATCGCAGCTTGCATGTGCAAGCAGTAGTGTGTGCCATGACTGTTCTGAAGCCTGTCTCCCCATTTCAGCTTCAGACTCTGAGGTCCAGCCACCACACACTCCAGCACCGGGGGTTCAGGAGGCAAAGGCCGTGTCCTGAGCTTATGAACTGCGCTAAAGGGACCAGCACCCATGCTATTCACTGCTTGCACTTGTATCCTGGAACACAGCAAAAGCCTTTGTAACTTAGCGAGGAAAATATTATCATCCGTTTATGTGTCATATTTTTTATAAAGGTCATACCTATATGTAGTGTCTGAATGAAGATTCTCCAGTACGTGGTAGTTCGTCCTCCCTATAGACAGTGGTTGCTCCTCTCCAAAGTCAATGTTGTATCCAGAAATCTCTGCTCCATGACAATTCGGTTCTGTCCATCTTAGAGCCAGAGAGGTAGCGGTACTGTGAGCTGTACTAGCCTCCACAGAGTCTGGCCTGATTTCCTCCACATGCTCGACAGCTGCTGGGACTGAGGCTGGGGTCAGTACTGTGGCCACATCGCTGAAGAGGCCTGCTCCTACAGCATTGACTGCCTGTGTGGTTCATAAGTAAAACATTATAGCACATGAGCTTATTACTCACATTCTAACCTCACATTTTAACCAGTTTTTTCTTAAAATTTTTCCTTCTACTATAAATACAGTGTGTATGTATATCTTCTAATTAAGTGTTTTTGTTTAGTAATTTATTTTCTACATCCTAGAAAAATACTGGTACTGGTCATAATAATAACACACATTGTAATTTAATTATGTCATTTATTAACACTGACAGTCAATTGTTATTTTAAGACATGAAGGTCAGCGGTTCTGGAACAGTTCTTGCAAGAACAGTATTGTAAAACCCATCAAGCACCATGATCTCTCATGAAGACCATTTCCTCTCGCTCTCACTCACTCATCGTCTATACCTCTTTATCCTGTATCCAGTTCAAAGTTGTTCTTCCTTGGACTACTTTCATAGGCAGTAATCAGGGCATCATATGGGGGATGCCTCATATGACCTGCTAATTTGGAAATACTCGGACATTGGCTTTAAGCAATTCAGTTTCGATTACTGACTGTTCACTTGCTGCGGAATACACTCCACCCCATAACAGGTGCCAATGTAACAAAATAATCCTTGTTATTCACTTCACCTGTCAGAGATTTTAATGTCACACTGACTGATGTATATACAGTACAGTACGTTTCATGTCATCTGCATCTTTCCGTCAATATTTTTTTCATGGTTTTCAGTTCAATTAATTATGTGCAGAGTAAAGAAGCCAAATACTTAATTTTCCACATACTGTGCTCTCCTTGCTTTTCAATACCCTTTGTGCATTTGTCGACAAGCTTTCATATTTTCCTTGAAAAAAGAATTTAGGCCGAGCTGCTAGCCACAAATGCACCGCTGTCTTACTTCTTCATCAGAAAGGAATCTTCATCCTCGTATGGCTGCCTACGGTCTGGCCTAATTTCCGATGTAGTCCGATGTCCGATGTAGCAAGATCAGGACTATAGGGAGGATTTTTTAACACATCAAAACAAAGTTTTCACAATGTCGATGTGGTAGTAGTGAGGATGCATGCAGTGTCATGCAAGATCACAACGCCATTGGACAGCAGTCCTCAGTGTTTAATCCACAGTTTAGTCTTTGGCTTTTCGATAATCATCTGACTGTAACGAGCACTGTTGACTGTTGACCCTTTTTCCTGATAATCTTGCAATACTGGCCCTTGAGAATCTGAGAAAACTGTAACCAGCTCAAGGTAGATTTTTTAACTTTTTCTCAGTTGGCGATTGAGGATGTTTCCATTCCATTCTGTCTCTCAGGCTTGTATTATTGAAGCCACGTCTTGTCACCATTAATACTTGTCTTTAAGAAACTTTGGCCTTCCTTAGAGATTTTGTTTACGGACATCGAATCACTTTATCCATACTGCGCACAAAGTCCGATAAATAACGGCACCAGGTGCACCCTCAGACCACAAAAAATTTATCACTGCCTGCTGCTTTTCTTTTGTGCAAATCACAAGTGGGGCAGGCATTTTTGCTTGCACTGCAGTTACAAATGAACTGATAATTCTTTCACACTGTAACACTGTCACACCGGCCCAGACAGTAGCCTTGAACGGAAAGCGCTGATAAGATAAAAATAATGGAGCTTTTTTTTTTTTTCCTGTTTTCTCATTACGTACTATGATGAAACAAATCATTTGATACAAAAGAACATAGAAAGATTTTTTTCTTTCTCTTACCGGGAAACTATTCCAATGTACTGTAGTTCCTACCTGCACTCTGCAGTAGTACTGTGTGGCTGGCTGTAAGTCGCTCACTTCATACTGAGATAAAGAACCAGAGTACAGCATCTCCAGAGCACTTTCCTCCAGACCCCACTCCATCTTGAACTCATACACGTCTGACCCATTGCAGGCTGGGCTCTGAAGTACGAACGATAAAATCATTCAATGATTAAATACATTTTCAGCCCTCTACAAGTCAAAAGAAAAACTGAAGCAGTATGGCTGCTCACCTCCCAGGTGGCCAGTACACTGCTGCAAGTGCTTAGTGTAAGGTTTGGGACACTGCACTGCTCTGGGGCTCCGGGTGTTGTGGAAGCCTGGCACACGTCTGACAGAGGACCCCACTGTGAAATAAAATCATAGCAATAACTGGTACAAAAAAATACCACTGTATATATGTGTGGGAGAGTAAGTGCTATGATAAATGGTGTTGTGAAAATGGATTAATTAGTCTTTTTCTTGTCGTTGCTCTATCTTGAACACACAGTTGCATGAAATTAAGAACGGATTGAAGCAAACAGAATAATGTGACTGATGAGACAGCCTCCTTCAAAGCTATAGTTACTCAAGATACACTCTATGGCCAAAAGTATGAACACAGCAACAACAAAGCAAGCTCCATAAACACATTGGGCGTGTCTCAATTCAGGGGCCGCATCTTTCGAAAGACGGAGTCTACGGGTCTTTGAAGGTTCGTGGCATTCACTGACCGCATAGACTGCGAAGTTCAACCAAAATGACGCGGTCTGGTCTACGGAGGATTTCCTACTTGCGTCAACAGCTGTTTCCACGCTTACAATTCCGTCAAAAGAATGAATTATCTTTAAAATCACAATGATTGTGGTTAAAAGAAAAACAAACACAAGAAGAAGAAGAAGAAGAAGAAGAAGAAGAAGGAGGAGAAAAGAATTCTGGCATAGGTCAGATGCATGTTGTACAAAAACCTGTCTATCAGAGAGCTGTTTTCATGTAAATCTTTTTTTTTCTATTTAAGTGTATTTTATAATTATTATTTTTATTTATATATTTTTCTATTAAATATTTACAGTGAAATATGTAAACAGAGAGGGGAATAAAATACATTGCAATAAAGTTCAATATGATTTCTGCTTATAAAAGGCAATCTTTTTTGGAAAGCGCACAAATTCCATGAAACGAAAACATCCTAAAATAACATGAACACCATTTCAACAGAGGCAGCAGTGAAAGACAAGTATAAGTGTGTTATGGAAGCTGTCTGTTTTCCATCTTCGGGTAGTTCTTTGAACTCTATTTCTGGATTTTGCTTCTTTCAACTCACATAGATCAGTTGTTTGAGAAAGCATCTTTGAACAGCTCGAGCTTGTGATTTGCCCTGAGGCTCCACAGCTCAATGCATCGTCTCATCGTGTCTTTGGTACATAAATGTGACTGTTACTCAACTGGCCTTAATAAGCACATTGCAACCCATGTCTGTGTGTTCGGAATCCCATTTCCAAACTGACACTAAACAACAATATCTACATTTAGGTAGCCTGCTGTGACCGTTATTCAATTGATCAATGTTAATTTCTAATGTAGTTGTTGTTATTAGATTTGTATTATTCTTAAAATAATTATGAAGGATGTTGAAATTGATAGTGAAAACAATGTACAAACTTCCAACGATGATATTAGTGAACAGGAAATACTGTCGGTGGAATCATTATGCATAGACAAATTTTCAATCAGATTTAACCATAATCAGTATGCTGAATGAATTCCTACTGGACAAACAAATCTCACTGGGATTCTTCTCATCGCACGGCTCATTAGTATGAACCTACCCCTGCTGCGTTGCAGGCTTTCACCCAGAACAGGTATGTTGTGCCAGGAAGAAGCTGTCGCACAGTGCAGTTGGGATCTGAGCCCTGGAACACCTGCTGTTGAGAGTCTCCCACTGACTGAGCCATTTCCACACAGTACTGAGACACCGCTGCCCCTCCGTCACACACCGGGGGATCTGGAACAGACACAGAGCAATCTGTACTTTAGTGCAATGAAATGACAGGAATATGTTTGAAACCAAAACAAATGAAAAAACGTAAAATAAGCAAATAAAATGGGTAAGTAGAAGAAGCATAAAAATAGACAGAGAGAACCTAATTAAATAAATGTATTAAATAAATGAGCATCAAACACGTTCAACATGAATTAAAAACTTAAAATTAGGCACTAGAATAAAATAGTATACCAAATGCATTTTGTATTCGTGGTTTAACTGTCTCATGTGTTCAATTCAAATAAATTTTATTTGTATAGCCCTTTTAACAATCGTCATCGTCGCAAAGCAGCTTTACACAATCAAAAGAAATTTTGTATGAAATATGAATATGTATGAATCAAAATGATAGGAATGTGTTGTTCTGTTGGTTTATGAACTGTGCTATAATTCATTCATCCTCACTCTCTATACCGCCTTATCCTGTGCACAGGTGTCCGGCGGGGCTTGGAGCCTATCCCAGGAGACTTTGGCATGAGGCGGGGTACACTTGGATTGACTACATCCATCGCAGGGCACTCTAACATACACACACTCATTATGGGCAATTTGGGAACTCCACTTAGCCTAATCTGCCTGTCGGAGGAAACCAGAATACCCGGAGGAAACCCACCAAGCACGGGGAGAAGCACAGGCAAGCTCCATGCGCACAGAGCCGGCGACAGTGCTAACCACGAAGCCACCGTGCCGCCTAACTGTGCTATAAAGTTCTTGTGTTATTACATGTTCTACTACAAGTTCTTCACCTGTATTATAGGATACTTCATTATTGGTCCATGATAGACAACATTAGGTTAAACATAGAAAGTGGACATTAAAACACAAAAACTAAGGAGGCTCGTTTATGAATTTATATTAATGAAGTTTGTGAAAGAAGGCTCACCCCAAGATAGTGAAATCTCTGAGGATGTGGCTCCCTCTACAGGGTGCAAAGCTTGGCACGGTCCTGGAGGCAGAGGGGCCGTCTGCACACTGAGACTCTCTGACACCTGAAGGGAAAAAAGTTATGATCATAATCAGGACACAAATGCTACTTACTACAAATTTAAATTCCAAAATATTAGAATGCCCTTACCTGACTCTGACCACCCAGACTCTCACAATACACCCGCAGTTTGTAACATCTCCCCTCCTGCAGGCCCTCACACACATGCTGCCTGAGAGGCCCACGGTACACAACATCCCACTGATCTGTACACACATGCATGAATTAGAAACAACAACCCTTTTATTAGTATTTTTATGTTGCTACTGTAAATTGTAAATGTTGCCTTTTTTTGAACGGTCAACTAAGGAGATTTGAAATGACTGGAACTGGGTTAAGAACCGTTAACACATTCGAAGCCTGGAGGAATAGTGCTGCACTGCCAACTTTGTGAAATAAAGGTGGTCAGTACACAACACTTGGTGGAAAATCCACATTTAACACCATAGCTATGTTTAAAATTGAAAGTAAGAGCATTTTCATATGCAGCTGTGCGGTCCCAAAAAAAAACTTGTTAGTGAGACTGATCAGAAAAAATGCTTCAATTTGCTAGGGATCGTAAAGATTGGACTTTAGAGCAATGGAAAAAGGTCATGGGGTCTCATGAGTCTAGAATGACTCATGTTATGGGTGCGTCATGATAAGGAGGGAGGTGCATAAAGCGATGCACCCATTATTCATAATGCCCACTGTACAAGCCCCTGGAGGCAGTGTTATGATCTGAGGTTGCTTCTATTGGTCGGGTCAGGTACAGTAGGCTCAGCAATGTTATGTGGGAATAAAATGAAGTGAGCTGATGTAACCAATGACCAGGTTGTGAGATTAATATAGTTTTTTTCGTCCCTGATGGTACAGCCATATTCCAGGCCTCAAAGTGTGGAAGAGTATTTCTGGTCCCACATGAACATTGTGTGCTGTAACCTAAGATAAAGGTGAATGAATGCAATCTTAAAGTGTGGGATGTTTTTTTGGCAGGCAGTGTACATCCTGAGTCTACTATGATGAAATGATGACTTGATGTAGATGTGATTTATGGCCAAAAGCTTCTCTCACCACTCTGACTGAGTTCCAGTATGTACAGAGTGACTGGCGCGCCTCCATCATCCTCTGGTGCTTCTGAAGTGCAGGTAACAAAGGATAACAAAAAACAAACAAAAAGCTGTCAGTGTTAAGAGAATGTATGCTCCGTAATTACAGCATGTAAAGAATTATATATGAGAATTATTTCTAACACTATAGTAACAGCACTTACTGTAGTGTTTTATTTCTCTTTTACTATAGCAATTTGCAGATTATTGCAGTTTAGTGTCTAACATGTTGTGTGTATTTTTTACCATACATAATTAAATTTAATGAACAAGCCCAATTTCCCAGGGGAGGAAAACATTCTGACTTACAAATGCAGTGACACACAAAATTTCTATAAATTGTAAATAAAGTTCTACTGTGGTTACCCTTTTGTACTGCTATAACAGTGGCTTACCCCAGACAACATGCAGGCTGTGTGGCTGTACAGAACTATGCAGTGCTGGTTTTCCTGGGCTGCCTGGTCGATCTGGCAGCGTTCTGTAGTCCACCACTGCACTAGACACATTGTGACCCTCTTGCCCAGTCACGGACACCTGTAACACAAGAAAATAAAACAGAACTGTTCTAGCAAACAGAGATATTAAGTTTTCACTCATGGTCTATACTGCTTTATCTTGTATGCAGGGCCCCAGGGGGCCTGGAGCCTATCCCAGGAGACTTGGGGCATTAGGTGGGGTACACCCTGAACAGGGTTCTGATCCATCGCAGGGCAGACACATACACAATACCTCTCTTTAACATGTATAGATTCCATTTCATAGAGGTCCAGCCATTTTCTAATTCTGGCGTGGCTCGAGAGTAACTTATTTACATATAATCCGCAAAAATGTGTTTGGAAAAGGTGTGAAACAGGACGTTTTTGAGGTTTAAAAGAAAACAAAATCCTGTGTATGACAAAATGTCTGAGTAGTATTTTAGATACAGCATTAACAGGCACACTATGTCAACTTGTGAAAGAAATAAAATATGGGACGTTTCAAACAAAGCTGTATGTGTTTTGTATTATTTATGCAGGATTTAGTTTAAATCATGTCCTGGTGAATTCGCTCCACTGATATGGTTCGTTTGTATGAGCACAGACGAAAATAAAAAGCCTCAGTCCGTGTCTAAGAGAACCCAGATGCAGTCCGTCTGCAGCCCCTGATTCAATCCAACTGCAGGAAATGAAGCAAACACACTGGATATCTTGGATTGTGGGGTGGCATTTTCACATGTGAACAACTAAAACTAAAAAAACAAAAAGGATATAGGTGTTCTATAGATGGAAGGAAACTTCCTGTAGGTGTATATTTCATTGATCACACTGATTGATCACTCGCAATGTTCCTCAATCCCTCAATCAGTCCCTCAATCCTTGCAATTTTCTAACCCATTTAATCTGTGCAGTTTTCGAATAATTCACTTTAAATAGAAAAGAAATCACAATATTGTTTACTCGAATATGAAGCTATCAAACAAACTAATGACTGAGGACCTGCGACAAAATATACAGTAGTTTAACATTAAATTACCTTCTGCCATCACTCACCCTAAATCGATAGGAGGTGTATCGCCTGAGCTCTTTCACTACACATGACTGCTCCTCTCCTTTATGCTTCAGCTGGAAGCCACACCCCTGTACGGGAAAAAATAAAACCATCCCGTCAACATCATTTCTTGTATATTCTAAAAACATCATGGTTATGTTACTAGTCACTTCCTGACCTCTACACAGGAATACTGAAAATGAAAGTTTAAATAACAAGTTGTTTGTGCTGTTCTTTACCCTTTAGCATGGCACTGTGGTAGAGCAGTGCCATGTAAATATGTGTGATAAATGTGCGAGCACATGTGTGAGAAGAAAATATGAGGAACACACACACACGCGAATAGCCACAAACATCTGTGTCTCATTAGGCACACCTCGCAATGTTCACCGCATACACTACACATGTGTGCTGCATTTAGGCATTTTGGTGGGAATAGCTAAAGCTAGGGGCAAGTATTGCATTGCAAATACCAGCTGGTCATCTCTCAGTAGATCCAAATTAAAGCTGTCATAATTTTGAGATAATTCCTGTGATTTTTTTTCTTTTGTGAACGCAGTGCGCTTCCATAATTTTGTGCCATATTGTTTTTATTTATTTATTTATTTTAAATAACAGATGTAATTTTGCTATGGTGTGAAATATCTTTTATAGCCAACCCCTTAATAATAATTATCCCTAAAGTTCCTTACGCTTCTTTCTGCTGTTTGTTTCAGTATTAACTATGGGCTCTTCCAGGAACAGGTGTGTTTATATTGCGAATACACAATATTTGTTGAACTATCCAGCTAATTAGGTGACTTCTAATGGATAATAATTCTAAGCAATGGGTGTGAATACTTATGAAAGTATACTTATGAATATAATAGTAAATAATAATTACAAAAATCAATATTGTGAGATACTTGTGTAGGTTAGTGACGCATCATCCCAGTGAAGTCTATTTTCAGTTCCAAACACACACAGAGGATTGTGTTTACTAAGTACTATTATACTACGTTGCGTATTGTGTGCCATGTGTTGCAGCAGAAACGCTTGCTGCACACTCACCGATCCAATCTCTTCCATCTCCAGAATGTAAGAGAGCGTGTCTCGGCTGGCTGTCCCACAGGGGGTGCTCCACTCTAGACTCAACCATGTTGTGCCGGCCTCTATCAGACGAGGTGGCGGTGGAGGAGCAGGAGGAGACATGACACAGCTGGCTGTGCAACAACTCAGAACAGCACTGAAGGCACTAGAGAGAGCAGAAACATGAACACTCTTCTTAGTAAGCCATTAACTAGACAGCCGAATCCCCGCTCTGGTCCAGTTTGTGGCTAAATTTAATATGAAAGCTGCTTTCTTTAAAAAATACCACATGGGATACAAAGACCTACCTCGTTCCTACGTCATTTTTAGCAGCAAGTCTGAAGGCATATTTTGTTGAAGGCATGAGGTGCGCAACTTTGTACTGCTTGGCAAGGCCACTGTAAATCTCCTTAAATGCACTTTGTTTTCCCTGCTAGTCATACAGAATACACATTAATGTATACAGAGCACATAGGCATGACTTGAGAAAAAAACTGAATTTATTGCAAAAAAAAAAAAGTCCTTGTTTAGTGTCAGATCCTCACCTCGTGGTATTCCAAGCAAAAGCCAGTGATTTTTGAGCCATTGTCATCGGGTGACTGAGACAGACAAGAGAGAAGAAACCCGGAATGAGCTGATGCAGGGTATACTATTTCTAAACAATATTAAGGAATTACTGTTAAAGAAACAGAAAACTAAAATGTGTCTCTGTGTGTAATAAGGGAAAATATAAGGCATACTCTCCACTGAAGGCTTATGGAGCTCTGGGTGCGCTGGATAACTCGGGGGGCTACAGGAGTGTCTGGTACGCTGCACGGTGTAGTGAAAGTCACACTCTCAGACGGGGCTCCCTTCATTGAGCTACACGCCACACACACCCTTACACACACAAAGAGAGCATCAGCACAGCATACTATATGAGTACCTTTAGACACACACACACACACACACACACACACACACACACACACACATCTGTCTAAAACTCTTGCTTTTTTTTATCAAGTATAACATGAACAGAAACTTTACATGTTCTCTATGAGCATTTACAGTTGCTTATTTAGTAGACCCTTTAATCCAAGCAATAGAAAACAAATTGCATGCAAAAATGCATGATTATAATCGAATGATCAAACTTATATAATTGGCAGGTTAGTATTTGCACTCACAACCCCCCATTTAACGCAGAATGACCACTTTCCCACTCACTCACTCACTCACTCACTCACTCACTCATCGTCTATACCGCTGTATCCTGTATACAGGGTCATGGGGGCCTGGAGCCTATCCCAGGAAACTTAGGGTATGAGGCGGGGTACACCCTGGACTGTGTGCCAATCCATTGCAGGGCACACACATACACACCCTCACACACTTATTCACACACTACGGGCAATTTGGGAACGCCAATCATCATGTCTTTGAACTGGGGGAGGAAACCAGAGCATCCGGAGGAAACCCACCAAGTATGAGGAGAACATGCAAACTCCAAAATGCTACAGGGGCAAGATTCGAACCTGGCCGGGAATCGAGCCCAGACCTTGAAAGTGCAAGGCAAGTGCAATGCTAACCACTAAGCCACCGTGCCGCTTTTACAACTTTCTAAGAAGAAATAAAAAATATAATAAATAATAATAATAATAGAGAGGCACAGGTCTCACCTGGCATAATAGAATGTAGCAGGTCTGAGCTCTCCCAATGTACATGTAGTGTCTTTCCCACTGAAACAAAATTCAGCATTACGAAAGGATAAAAACATAAAACATAACCTTCCTGAGACCAAATCATTAAGCTTAACAAATGATGATATTGTCAGTATAATTAAAAAGAAAAATAAGGCATATCACGATGCATTTTTTAGGCATTTTTGTGAACATGAGTACACAGCTGCATCACTGTAAATAAATAAAAAATAAATAAATAAAAAGTGGAGTAAAAAACGAACACAGACAGACATGTTATGTCGATGTCCAATCTGTTTTATATCTGTTCCTATTCTATAGAAACCATTTAACATTTTCATTTACAGTTATTAGACTTAACTTGTTTACAAACAGCTGGTTGCTACAATACATTTGATGACCCAAATCGATTTTTGTAAATAAATTTTGGATTTGTGTATTTGCATTCGAGGAAGTAATATGTTACAGTTCCTCTATAATCCTACATGCAAAACTATTCACACATTAGGTAGCACAGTGTAGCATATGGGTGAAGCAAATTATTTTAGAGTTTTTTTAGAATTGTGACAAAATATGGGGAAAAAAACTGAATTGGGAGTACTGTAGATATCGTGATAATCTCGTATCAGCTGGTCCCTCCATTTCTAGTGCTTATTGTGTGTTAGTATCATGAATGCAGGACATACTCACTGGTACACAAGTTTAAAATCTCCCTCCGTGCCACTCTGAGACAAGGCCAGCTCGTAGCTGAGCGGCAGTGAGTGTAAATGTGTATCTGCTTCTGACAGTATAGGCAGCGGAGGACGCCAGGAGAGAACTGCAGAGTGTGCTGTTACACTGTCCACCTGAGCGAGAGGGTGGTTGATGATGATGATGATGATAATGTAATTACTGTACTGTATAATTATTGTACTTGAAATCTGGCTAGTAGACTGCCATACACAAGTGGACGACACTCACTGCGGGTTTGCATACTGTAGATAGCAGCTCCTGCACTCGCCTCATTTCCTCTTCTGGATTTGCAGCTGTAACAATTCAATTATGCAAAATGTCATACACAGTTATGTGGTTTTACATTTACATTAGCAACAAAAAACGTTGCCTTTAAAACAAAATGCGACATAGTGGGTTATTCACCAAAAACCTTTAACTACTCATAAAAAGTGTATGCGTGTGCAATAGTGAATGACTGGAAAGCTTTTCAGGAATTTCAGAATATGTGATCTGAGCGGTATTTAAGCTGGAGCATTCACACACATCTTATAGATGTCGGTTAATTTGTTTAACAAGGAGTGCATTAGATGCCCATGACGGTGAGTGTAGCGTAACGTGTACAGTAAGTGTGACCATATTTCACCTTTAACCTCATAGTCACCTGGAGGGGAGCCTCTGTTCCGGACTGAGTGTTTAAGACGTGGTGGTGTGGGAGAGGCAGCGATGCCTGGCCGGACTTTGCCGTGTCCATTGTGAGTGAGTGGCATGCCGTTAGCGGCGCTCAGATGTCCGCCTTTCAGCCTGCGCTGCAGCTGCTCCTGCATTTTCACCGCACGTTCTTCACGGAGGGGCACTGACACAGTGTGGCACATCATGTCTGGGTGCACACGGACACACACATAAATGAATTTACTGACAATAAGAAGTGAGCGAGTCAGCGGAATCATCCATCAATCATCCAACCATCCATTCAAGCTGAAATTGCTGAGAGATGATTGACCTACGACTTCACACCACATTTACTGCTGTAGAGGAAGTTCTGTTGCTGAGAACCTCAACCTCTGGTGGCCTACAGACATAACACACACTCACACACCCAATAATGCACCGTAGACACATCGGAAATGCCAATCATCCTACAGTGCATGTCTGTGGACTTTGAGGGACACCGGGGAACTCGGAGGAAACCCAAAAAAGCACAAGGAGAAGAGAGACAAACTATGTATGCAATATGACTGCAAATCAAACCCTGTTATCCGATAGCACCCAAATGAAGATGGGTTCCCTGTTGAATCTGGTTTCCCTCAAGGTTTCTTCATATTGCCATCTCAGGGAGTTTTTCCTTGCTCATTCGGGACAATCTGATAATTATGCTTTATACATATTTCCTCTGACATTTCAAACTCTTTTTCTTTTTGATTCTGTAAATGGTGCTTTTGCGACAATGGAGATTGTTAAAAGCAGTATATAAATAAAATTGAACTGAAAACTCCACACACAACTAGACCAGAGACAAGAGCCAATCCTCCATGCATGGAGGTGCGAGGTGAAATTACAAACCACTGTGCCGCAAATCAAAATGAAGTGCACAATACTGTAATAATAAGAAACCATTTTTGCATCCTGGTTAGTTTGCACTGTGGAACTGTGGCCTTTCCCAAGAACACTACGCACAAGGCACAACAATATGCATTGTGTGTATGGGGGTGTGTGTGTGCTCCTGCTCACCCTGTTCGGTGTAGACAGGAAGCGCAGGCAGCTGGTGGATGTAATGAGGAGAGAGCTCAGTGGGGTAAAAGTGTGGGTGGTGCAGCATGGCTGGTTGTGGCGGGGTGTACAGCGGGAGATGTGGAGGTACATGGGGTAAAGAGGGATGAAACTCCATCGTATGAGGCAGAACCAGCACCTTCCACATGCCGTTCTCCTCCACCACCTGTAGGGGACACACGAGACCACAAAACACAGCTTGCATTGGTCGGTCGCCAGTCAATATTTCTGCTTGAAATGTCCCGTCACTTAAAATGCTATTCCGAAATGATGGTGCATTAATTGTATGATCAGATGTGATCCATGGACCGTACCTGAGATATGTAACCTGGAGGCACAAAAATGGGAGGCACGATGCCATTCGGGGACACCATGGGCACCTGCGCTGGACCTGAACGAAGAAAGAACGCAGTGTAACAGAGCCCGTTGACAATACGTGACTATGCACAAGTGTGTATGTGTGTGTGTGTGTGTGTGTGTGTGTGTGTGTGTGTGTGTGTGTGTGTGAATGTGTTTACCTGTAATGCACTGAATCTGGCCATCGTCTGTGCGTACGGTAAATGTCTCTCCTGGGTTGACCTGCACCAGGACCATCTGGAAAAAAACAAACAAGGAAGAAAGGATAATTATAATGTGAGCCATGCGATGTGAAATAACAGGTCATGCTTTACATACATATTCAAAACTTTGCCACTCGTGTTTATCTGTACTGCCAAACAAAACCATTTTTACTACTGTGTGTGAAATAAATAAAGGGTTCTGGAAAGAGCTGTGTCAGCTCTGTAATGTTTAGTCTGATTACTTCTTACGTAAGTGTCTTCTTATGTAAGTCTATTTTTTTCCTTTCAGGAACTGATTCTAGGTTTATTATGGATGTCTGAAATGCCACCTATGATATCTGTACAAGTAGTACTGGGTAATGCCTTATGAAATAATAATAAAACTGCAATAATATGCACTTCTTTGAGTCATCTTTTTTTCTACAGGCTTGAACTAATCTCAGGTTTCGTCCACACCATAGCTCAAATCTGTGTTTAAAGTGTTTCTCACACACAGTTTATACCTGAATATACAAGTATCATAACATTGGCTTTTGTGTGCTTTGCAGAAAATCTTTCCAAATCACATTTGATAGGTTAAAAAAAAATCTTGCATTAGTATCCATATTAAGTAGAAAAACTAACTTTTTTTAAATTATTATTATTTTTATATAATGTATAGCTGCTGTTAGAATGTACATATACTCATCATGAACATGAATGTTGTAGAAAAATTGGGCTTTATTTACATATGATTAATTCCTTCATATTAAATGATGTAGATTAAATTAAAGAAACATGAACAAATGTTTCAGTGTGAAAGGTGCCTAAAGATACAATTTAAAAATTGGTTGTTTCTGCTCTCGGCCTGATCATCATTCATCATCTGCACGTTTCTCACAAGTTCCTCAAGATTGCACTGAAATATTTGAATGCAGTCTTTAACTTTTTGGAAGGAAAATATAAAGTAAAATGAAGGGTATGTCTCAGGACTTTTGCATAGTATTGTATATCAGTACTGTACTGTCAGTACTGTAGTTGACCTGGTCATTTCTGCAGGAAACTGGACGATTTTTCAGGTGAGACATTTAAGCATGGTGGTGATGACACTATATTTTGGGGCTGGTTTGCTTCCAAGTGAACGAGTGCATTGCATAAAGTGGATGGGGTAATGAAAAAGAAAGACAACGAAGAATTCTTTAACATGAACACAAATCATCACCTAGATGGTTGAAATATGGATAAAAAATTGTGATCAATGATGGCTGTGGAATGAACAGAGGCTAAGATTTTGTATTGCTTAAATGTCGGGTCCAAGCCAAAAAACAAACAAACATATCTGATTGATACTAATTCTGCCAAGAAGAGAGGGTCAAATATCCAGCCAGATTTCAACCAGAAGCTTGGCTACCAAAAGTTTCTGCCAAAAAAGGGGAATTCAAACAAAACATTAGGTGTGTTTTATGAATAATTTAGACTGTTTGTTGATTTTTTTTTACCCTTTGTGTTACAAATTCATTAATTCTATTTGTGTAAGGTGTACTGTTTATGAAACAGTAATGCAATATTATTATTAATAATAATAATAATAATAATAACAATAATAATATCCTAATTCTTGTTTAATCCAAATTCCAGCATGTGACCGCTAAACCTCATGTCCACATACTCTAAGAGTGTCTTTGTTTCCCCTAACCTGCAGAGTATGTTCACAAAGCCTCAAACCCATTTGGCAAACTACGCCTCCATGGGAAATGTACACCAGCCTGGATGTTACATCTGTCTCTGCACACATGTATCCTGCCTGCTCTGACACAACAAGAATCAAAGCCATGTGGGGGGAAGAAAAAGAAATATACAATGGTTATAAAGAAGGAAAAAAAATATTTTTACAAAAACCTGTGCACAAGTTTTTACCTGTAATTCGCTGGTGGAGTGCATGAGTCAGTGCAGAGCAGAGGAATAAGGTGAGAAGGAAAGAGATAAAGTGAATGGAATGAAGAGAGAGAGAGGATGGGGGAGGAAGCGGACAGGGGCAGTATGTAAGGAATGCAGGATACAGACGGTGGAAGAGGGGCAGAAATATGCACGGAATGCCCCGACCAGCCCCCAAAGCCATTGCCATTCCTGGGAGCCAAAACCCAGAGGTGAGGAAGAAGAGGGGCGGGGTGGACGGGGGACGTTTAGAAAAGGAAAAAGCAAGGCTTGGACATCAATGCATGATTAATGTTGAATTACAACCCCAAAATACTTGAACAAAATACTGTGATTTAATTAGCCTTGAAACCACAAGGAACCAGTCTTTTCTGAAAGAGATGTTCATTAGGCATTTTAGAAAGGAGTCTCCAGTATCAGCATTTTTAGCTCACAGGTAAAGCTCCTCCTTTAAATTTCGAGCCATGGGAAAGTTTTCAGGATGAAGGATTTGAAGATTCTAGGGCTACTTGACTGTTAACTCCTTTGGGATCAATAAAGTGTCTATCGATCTATCCATCTATATTTTAGTAACTTTTGGTCAGTCCTCACATTACTCTGTCTACTGACTACATGTAAGATGTAACGTGTGCCAACACAAAAAACCTGTCTTTTTGTTACTGGATATCTAGAATTTCCTTCGGGATCAATGAAGTACCTGTCTATCTATCTATCAATCTCTCCATAATGTAAAGTGATAGCTAATTTGTTTTGAGAAGGCCATTATTGAAATGATCAATATCAGCAATGTGCAATGTGATTGATAAATAATCAGATCATTGATTATTTTCCTATAAGTGCATATGGGGAAATGTTTTATTCCTTAGATATCGGGTCAGAGGCAGCACAGAGGCTTAGTGCACTTCAAGAGATGGGGGTTGGAATCTCCCCTCCGGTCTGTGTGCATAGTCTGAGTTTGCATCTTCTTGATGGGTTGCTTGGCTAGTGGTTTCCCTCGTACAATCCAAAGAAATGCACAGCAAGCTGATTGGTGTTTCCAATTTGCCCGTGTGATTGGGTGTGTATGTCTGCGCTAAGGTCTATGGAATTGTCACAGGATAAGCAGAATGGAAAATGTACAGATGGATGAATGTGACACTGTGTTGTCTGTCACTGTGTATATTTATCCTCTAGTCTGCCACTGTTTCATGTAAACTGTAGCGACCTGCCTCAGGGGGAACTATATTTTGTTATGCATTGCATCTGAGGGATGACAGGAATGACAAAGCCTACTTGACTTGATGAGATATTGCAATAATTTCCTGACCTTGCATCAGTGCAGGCTTAATGAATGAAGGACCAGTATCCCTGCTATCACATTGTGCCATACTGTCCTAGATCTTCCTGGATTTGCAGATCTGTGTGTCCAGTGTATTATGACTCACATTCAAAACAAGGCATCGCTGATAAATGACTCCAAGAGGAATACGCTATTCAAGAGTTAAAGTAATAGGAGAGGAGTTAGCGCAACAGTTAGGAAGAGTTCGCCAAACTGGAGTGACAGCCAGGCTTCTTCCAATCTTGTACCAAAACCCACAAACGACGTCAAGCAGCTGCTTCATCTGTGCAAAAACAAAACAATCCCACAATGTGTTTGGGCTGAAGAAGCCGGTTTAAGGGCGCAGGGTAAATATTTGGTCATTTTCCTACTTCAGCAAGGGGACATAAAATAGGACGAGACAGTTGGTCCTTAGCAGAGCCCATATGCACGCAGACCAACACGGCAGACAAAAAGGGAACTAATTTAATCTTTAGGAAGTGTTATAAAGCAGGTACATAAAACGCACACGCACACCATCTGACCCAGCTTGTTAGTTCTTTGTGTGATTTCAATGACGATCACAGCCAGTCAGTGTCAAAAAGAAAGAAAGAAAAAAAAAAGACTTCTGGTAAAATGTGTGTGTGTGTGTGTGGGAGTGTTGGGAAGTTCAGTCACCGCCTGGGTTGAGTCACATACCCCGGTCACTGAGGCTTAATTAGAATGAATAATCACATATCCTTTATGCCTTATAGCACGCTCTAATAAACTGGTAATTGCCTATTTTTAACTTTGTTTCCTCAGGTGGATTTTTCTTGTGCGTTGGAAGTTTTTGTTACAAGGTCTGAAAGCTTAAAGCTGAAAAGGTGACCTGGGATATCCTTCTCCCCCTGTCAGGACCGATGGACACCACGGTTAGACGCAGTGACCTGGACTGTTCAAGGCTAATCTGACGGTCGCTCTCAAGGAGATAAAGTTGCTCAAAAGCCACGTCTCAACCCGAGCTCTCGTTCCTGCTCTTTGTGTGGCCTTTGAGCTCCCAGCAGGCTTTGATCTGGAGGCCAAACGATGGGAAAGCAGGCATGGAATGCGGCTTTCTTTTTCAAGGGGGGAGCCATGAATGAATAAAAGATTTACCCACACTTCTTCTTCTTCTTGTGGCCATAGAAGAGTGTGCTTTTTCAGATGGAATGCATAGACTTGGCTATAACCAATTGCATGTACTTAATATATGGAAAACATTTCTTAATGTTGGATCATATGCAAATAAATTATGCAACAACAACAAAAAAAGAAAAAAACATTTATTTATTTTGCCTAAGTATTATATGCCGTATCTTCTTAATATGCATTTATTTTTACATGAATTAGATTTTTATTTTTAAATGAAAAAGTTTTAAACTTTCTTTTCTGGCTATTGAAAATCTGCAGGGAAAGTGACTCACAGTAAAACATTTTTTTTTCTTACTCTAAACAGGTAATATACTATTGTACAGAACTTCTGTAGAACAATAAACACTACAGTAAAGCATACCAGCTATTGCTTCACACACTCGTGAGAGTAACTGTGAAAAAGAAACACATGCTGAGAAGAGCACACACCAGTCCCACCCACACAACCACACACATACACACACATACACAGACAAACACACACACATACAGGCTGACACCCTCCCATCAGCGGAGGCTATCAGAACCGAGTTCCGGATGTGTACACTTCCAGCCCCTTTCCCTCCCCCCTTTTCGCCGCCTCTTCCTGGAAATTTTGCTGGCAGAGTGTGGCTGTGAGGAATGCAGACACTTCGCTCCTCTCCTTTTCTCCTCTCTCGGCTCAGCTCGGATAAACCCTGAGCTTTCACTCACATGACACAAAGTTTTGTTCCCGAAAACACACAAAAAAACCCAACAATTATTACTTCAATACCTGTTTCTTAAAACGCAGGGCTGTCTGACTGACGGATTATAGAAGATTTAAGATTGATATGTTTGAGACAAAAGTATGCGAAACTAATTTGCCGTCTATAATGGAAATAGCAGTTATATACTATACTGTATATACCATCCACATAACCGTGCAAATACACACACATGACACCAGGAACATATAAGGAGCTTCATCTGTTAAAAACTAACATGCTGAAATAATAGGATTTTCTTCCTGACAATGTTTTCAGCAGACAATAGCACACCATGTTACACAGACAATAATAGCACACTGTAATAAAATCCATAATAATGAATTGAGATCATAGTTTCGAGTGCTCCTTGGGAGCTGATGCAGTGCCAGCCAGACTACTAAACTAAAGATGAACGACAACAGAATTATTTTGATCAAATTCTGAGAGTTGCTATGACACCCGTCAAAAACCACGATAGGGACGCAGCATGTAATTACACATAAACACTTACTAAACAACTCTAAATCTAGTAACAGCAATGGCAAACATAAAGGAAGCGGGGAGAAAACTTGACATTTTTCAGTAATATGCAGTTAACAGTGAAAAACGGGGTAACAACACGATATTTGATAAGTTTAATGTTGATGTTGATGTCGATCAACAACAATCAAAATTGTTCCTTTCTTGTTGTCTGAAAGGTTTTCGGGGGCATCCTTCATAAACATAGTTCAGTTATGTTTAACATTTACTAGTCTTATTTTACTAAGCCACACAAGCAATCATGCAAACTTGCGTTAACGTGTAAAAAAGTACTGTAAGTTTATAATGGTTCGCATGTCTGGTAATATAATATAACTGAATAACTTGACTGCAAAATTCGATATATCCATTTCTAGCAGGTTTGAGTTGTTTTCCAAAAGTATTACAAGCGCTTTTTACAAAAGCTCTTATGAAATATTTTGTGGCATATTGAGTCACAAGAGTGTTAAAAAAAAAAAAACACAAAATCTAAATAGTTTTGGCGATATCCGTGTGAATTTTGTGTAATTGTGCAAAACACTATAACTCCACCTCACACGGTTTCGTCACATTGGATAAATCGTCTTGTACAAATATACAAGTTAGTATCAATGTTGATTTTTCCATGAAAAATTATACCAAACTTCTGCGTTGTGGTTTGTCCTGAGGCACTGCCAGTGAATTAAAAGTAGGAAAGAAAAGTTTTTTATATTCAGAAATAATAAAAATGATAAAAAAAATATTTTACCACATCATCAGCCTCTTTGGCCTACCAGTTCCTGTTTAACGTCGGGTTTTAAAGGCAACAGGTGCCTTATAAAGTTATTATAAGCATCAACCAGCTGCATACATCACAACCAGACACAATCAGGCACACCAAACATAACAAGTTTCCACACACAATTCGTTCATCTCACATCTCCACACAGCAATGACGTGTCTCCTGAGTGTTGTAGCATTAACCATCTGATTAATTTTCTCTAATAAATAAACTTTCGTAAATGCCGGAGTGCATAATGTCTCCCAAATGCAGCAAAACTCATGCTTGTGATAGTTCAAAAGCTCTAAAATAACAATATATAGTGATTTGTCTGTGGACAAAAACACACCCACATTAATGAAAGTTAGATAATTGTGTGTGGAAACCTGTTTTTTACTGTCAAACTGTTCAATTAATACTAAACATCACTGAATATGTATATGAAGTTTAAAAAGCTGACAAAGTTTCCCTGTAAAACTATAAGTATAATTTAACACAGAATACATTATAACACAAGCAGTTACAGAATGGGGTCAATGTTTTTTTTTTTTTCGGACAGTGAGACAAATGTTTTGTTCGTTAAGGTCTAAAGAGTTCAGGTTAGACAACATTAAAATAGTTTCATCCAAAAGGATGAACAAGTTTAATGTCCTGATGTAGCACTTCCCACCTAATCATACAACTCTGCTCGGATAACTTTTTTTTTTTTAATTAAATGTCAGTTTGGTTGAGAAACACTATTAGAGCCTTTGTGGTCTAGAGCAATAGCAAGAGCAATAGGATATGCCTCTGGGAATTTATACCCCCAATAGAAAACAAGTGGGCCTTATCCATCCATTCAACCATCCACCCATGGTCTATATTGCTTATCCTGTGTATGGTTGATGCGGACCCGAAGTCCATCCCAGGGCATGAGACAGGGTACACCCTGAATTACCTGGAAGAAACCCCCCAAGCACAGGGAGAAATGCAGACTTCACCACGCCAGACAAGATTTGAGCCTCTGCCGCCCAAGTGGACTCCTCCCCATTATATAACCATCTAGTGATAGTGATGGTTTGAGCACCTAAGACATTTCCTAATATATGACCTCCCATCTTTTCACTAATTAATGACTTGTTAAAACAAAACCTAATTTCAGTTTAATTTTTATTTGTCATGTAACATGTATTTCTTCCGAGTACATACAAGCATATAGCACTACAATACAGTATGTGTAGTCACAGGACTCGGACCAGAGTGCGAATGTAGCAAGATCAGATTTGCTCAGCGTCAAGTTTTGACTTAGTCCTGCCTAGTTTATGGGTTAGACCTTGTCTGGTGTTATCTGTTTGCCGCTCATCTGACCCTGTGTCCCTTTATCACTCTGAGCGTGCGTTCTAGACTGTCTGCCTTGGTCTTGTAATAAACCCTGCACCCTGTGAAGTCTCAATACAATGAGAAAAAGAGTTTGAGAATATGACTCAGCATAAAAAATTTAATAAATCTATAATCTGTATTAAAGTGGAGAAAAAGATTATGAAGCATATGCATGCTGTATGTACAGTATAAGTGGATTATCTTAAGCTTCTTATTTAACCTACTGTATGCCGGATCCAAGCCACTGTTCTAAAATGCTGCATTTGTTTCCCTGAGGATCCAATCTCAACTGATCATCAGTTACGTATAAAGGACAAGCTTGCTGTCTGAAGATCTCTCCCTCCTCATTCACAGGGTCACTCACCTGCTGCATGCCGTCTCGGCTGAGCATGTGCGGGTGGAGGGGCATTTCAGCCAACACGGGCGTGGCCTCCAAAAGTGGGAGGTGCTGATCTGTCATCATAGCTGAAGAGAGTGTTCATGGACATCAATTCCTAGGAGATAACAAAAAGAAAAATGATAAATATCTGAAACATTCTGAACTTGTTCAAATGGGTATTTTTTAAATCTGTCATCCACAAGCAAACTCTGTTTTAGATCACTGAAAAATGGATCTTTTGGAAAACATCTTCCAATGTGAAGATATTTAGAAACTTTGTTTTCCGTGTTGATGTGTGAACTGTAAGGGAACTATTTCTATCTCAGTTACGATCATATAATCAATTCTTACCCTTGTCTAGAGCAACTGACATTTTGTCTGACTCAGGGCCTTGCTCAAGGACCCACTTGGTGGTGTTGGGATTTGAACCTGTAACCTCCTGATCAGCAGGCCAACACCGTAACCACTGAGCTGCTGATGCCCAAGGCTTTGCTTGGAAAAAATACCCATGTACATGTGAACTAGGCTTCAGTATACCTGCACAACACTGCAGTCATGCTTTAAAAGCAGGAGCTTTAAGTGAGATCAGGATATTGAAGTATCATATAACTGGCGTATCATATAACATTGTCTTTGCCCATCAGTGGCCTCTCAATAAATTAATCTAACATTAGTTACATGTAGTATTGAGTATCTTACTGTCAATACCATTTCATCATAGGAGAATAAATACATTTCCATACAGTTGTAATATTACAGAAGATGTCCCAAATAATTACCACATTTTTCTTTGGCTGCATGCAAACTGCAGACAAAAGTGGCCTGTTTTTTCATGACTCAGACCTTTTTTCTTAATAACAGTGTGAACAGCACAAGTCACATCATGAGCTCTTTTCCATTCTGATTTCATCCACTTTCGTATGTGGTCCTGAATAACATACGGGTCTGATTTTATTTCAATGCGACCTCAGACTGAATAATGAAATCACTAGGAACAAGGAGGATTTCAATGATGGAATAGTGATGTATCAGGCCTCATAACCATTTTGGTCAATGCAATATACTACTATACTATACTACTATATATATATATACAGAGAGAGAGAGAGAGAGAGAGAGAGAGAGAGAGAGAGAAAGAGAGAGAGAGAGAGAGAAACTATATTGTATTCTTGCGCATGTGTCGATTTACAGCTGATCTGTACAGCTTTATATCAGATATTGATCACACTGAAATACAATTAAGTATTCTGCACTGTATCACCAGCCACTCAATACATGAGATATTGTACATAGAGACAAATTAAAATGTGTTTAATGAAGTTTTGTTTCTCTTAATAATATATGAGGTTCTCATAAGAATCCATTTTTAAACTAGCAATTCTCTAGTAAAACAATATTCCACATTGTGATCTGGGTCTGAAACAGGCTGAGCATTTATTCAGAGATTGAGAAATCTGGGAAAGTGACGCTGAACTTTTTCCTTCATATCGGAACATATTTGACCTCTACACAGTCTTCTGGAAAAGTTGAAACCCTCTTCACAAAACCTCTGGTTTGTGGGGGGGAAAAAAGAAAAAAAAAAGAAATAAATGCAGTGATGTGGTCTGATTCTCGTTTTCTCTTTGTCGCTCCAAACTCCATGCTACGTTTCCCATCTGGAGCCAATAACTGCTCACTCTTCAGCACAAATCCAGCCCAGGCTGTAAACAGGAAACACGGGGAACACGTGTGATGTGACAGAAAAGCCTGCACGGTGCCAGAGCACAGAACGACCTGCATTTGCACAGAGTTGAGAGCTCAGACCACACACGCTTCCCTCATGAGTATCACACTCTAACAAATCTACCTGTATGATGTTGCGTGAGAGAGAAAGAGAGAAGGTGCCAGGAGAGTCAGAGAAAATGGCTGAGTACAGAGGTTTTACTCCTAGTCAGCAGTGATGGTAATCATCAGTGACTATTTGATACAATATTATCACGATACCTACAGTAGGTGCTGATTCAATTAATATTGCAATCACTATTTTATGAATTTCTCGATCTTTTCCTCCAATTTTGTTATCATTTTTCATGCCCTAAAAACTTTTACAAGGTTAAGAATTTCAAAGTTTTATACCTTGACTTTATTCAATAGCTTCACAACTGAATCGAACTTGAATGATTCAATGAAGCCCGTTCCTTATGAATCAAATTTTCGCACTTGAAAAAAAGAACAGGCATAGCATTTAAACAATACAAACTAACTTCAAATACAAGAGTTTAACATTTAACTTAAATAAATAAAAATAAAAAGCTACATTTTTACTGGGCAGCACATATCGCTGTCATCCACTATAACTGTTATTTCTAAACAAACGTAGCGAACAATTTACTCCTACCGCGCGGGATGCCGATGCCCAACCCTCAGCCCCTGGATGCCGTGCCGGTCCAGATAAATTGGGAGGGTTGCGTCAGGACGGGCACCGGCGTAAAATCAGTTCCAGGTTGTGTGCGCGGATCGGATGATCTGCTGTAGCGACCTCTCGATATAATATGCGCACGCTGTGTTTTGAGCCTGGTGTAAGCGTGTGTAATGAGTACGTTTCGAAACTAATTCACTCACCGAGTGTGAAGAAAAAGCCTGATCGGGTTTTCTTTTAAAGGCTTTTGATAATTTAACATTATAAAAGCTTGCAGACTTGGCACAGAATTGTTTATGTCAGCGGCTTAGTGGTCATAGCTAATCAAGCTGAAAAAAAAAAGGCAGTTCTGGTCGCGATTTTGAAATACCGATTTTTTAGAGTCAGTGTGGCAGTGACTGGAGACTCCTTCTGAATAAAATACTTAATAAATATATTTTTCCAGATGAATCGACACATAAAAGAAACACGATTCATTACCTGAATCAATTATTCCCTTATCTCTTAACTAGACTCATCATTTTCAGACATTCATCTTATATACTTATTTAGTGTTAAGAATGTAGTATTACACAGTAATTATTATAAATGTACCTAAATTTTAACTAAAAAGATGACAGTGAGGAATGTGAGTGTAATGGGTTAAACATTGCAGCGTTTATTATGAGATAAACAGAACTGCCGGATCATGCAGCCCGACATGAACCAGATTATTTTCCAACACATCTTGAAGTACTTTTATTTTGCTTATACTACAGCAATCTCACAACCAATTATTCTTCTATTCTAAATGAACAACCACATTTTATCTCCTTATATTTTTGTTTAACGCTGTGTAGCATCCAGAAAACCACATTAGTTCCTGTGATCACTTTCATTATAGCACATATAAACAGTGTTTCCCTATGTAAACTCTCCTATTTCTATCTAAAGAAAATTAATAAATAAATAAATGCCTCTTGTAATATCTTTTCTATGCATGTAAACTTACAGCTTTACCTCTGAAAGTTACAAAGTGCTGACACTGGAGACTCCTTCTGAATAAAATACTTAATAAATATATTTTTTCAGATGAAGCAAGCGGTATTGAAAGAGGATAAAGAATATTTTGTGCATGTTTTCTTTGGGTCACAAGGTTTTAAAGCACAAATGCCAAAATATTATGTCAAAATTGTGAGATTTTTCAAAAAAGTTTAATACTTGAGCTTTAACTTGAGTTTTAATTTAAAAATACATAGTAAGCTCATTATTTTTTTCAAGCGAATTACTGACAACAGATTAGACCAAGGGAAAAAAACTTTTTAAATTACAGTGAGATCATTATCAGCAACACAAAAACTTGGACAGCTCCCACCACAGTGCTCAGACTACAGTATGACACATCATTTTGTTAATTATATAACATGGTGTTAGAACAATTTTCAAATCACATCCTATATCACAGAACGGTCCTCAGGTAACCCATTAAAAAAGGGTAAACATCCTTTTCTTGACTTAAACATTCCCCAAAAACCCATGATGTGTTGCCTTTGGCTTGAAAATCTGACGGCTTTAGGTCCTTATCTTTCAAAAGTGTAATAACTTTGTATTTAATATTATCTTTGTGGGAAATGTATAACTTTTAATGTATGATTACATTAAAAGCTGCCGATTTGTATTACGTTTGTGGGCTGCAATTACAGTGGAAGGAGTTACATGTGTTATTAGAGAAATGAATCAACAACCTTTGACAAATGAGAATCGAGAATTCACCAGTGCTGTGATATAATAAAATGTGATGAAATTTTAACTAAAAATTTTAATTAAAAATTGGCTATAAAAAGGTTGCCAATAAAGTACTGTAAAAATACAATAAAATACTTTCAGCTTACATACAGTAAATATATAATAATACATAACGCAAGTACATTTGATCATAATAAGCATCAGCCAAATAGGCAGGTGTGCAGGACTATATGCTACATTATACAACATTACAACACTTTACAAAAAATATGCTTGCATTTGATTCTTGTAAATTATTGACAATTTTGGCAGCCCTATGAGGGGTACATTACTGTAAATTGTACTGTTGTCTTTTTTTAACAGCTTTCATCACACTAAGTAGAGCTTAAAGACTGACAGATGGTAGGCTCGTTTTTATATTTGCTTACTTGCCAAAGTCAAAATTTGAAAGTCTATATGAATTTCAACTTATTAAGCAGCATTCCATGAATCGTTATATTAGCATATGGCTGAATATTATCATATTATATATATATTTCTCTGTAATGCCATTTTATTGTTTACTGTATTATCAATGATTAATTACTATTTAATATAGTTGTAATGTTTGTAAAGAATGCTCAGTTGTACTCCTGGGATTTGACCAGAGATGTACCTTTAGTAAAGGTTTCTTTCTTTCTTTTTTTAATCACGTGAATAATAAAGACTCAGTTATTCCTGTGTATCTCTTTATCTTTCAGTTTCTCTCACGCTAATAGAAGACCGTAAGTGGTGAGAGCTTAGTGTGGGATTGTGGGTGAAGAGCACTGGCAGTGCCAGGCACCCCATGGCCAAGGGCACCAGTGCCACACAATAACTCTTTGACATCGGCGGGCGCCTGTTCCTTCCATTTGCTTCTGTTCAACAACTGCTCTTAAATGAAGCACCTCAAGCCCTGTTTAGTCCTGCACAGACATGTGCCAATGCTAATCCGCTTGCTAATATCATAATTACATATACATGCTAATTGTTGAGATCTTGTATTTTTAAGAGAAAGATATGTAGGTATGTATATATGTAAAAAGATTTATCCATTGAAACACATAACATGCAACTTTTTGAAAAAACATAATACATTTAACTCCAGGCAAGCTATTTGGTTACTCATCTTTGCTCAATAGCATTTAGCTTATGACTTATATCTCTGGGTGATATGATACTGTAATATCAATGTTATGGTGCTTTTATAACTTATTTACTGACTCACGATAACAAATGGTTGTATCATTAGGAATTGTTACAATTTTTTTTATTATTATTTTGCACACTAGGATAATTTCCCTCTTCTTCTTCTTTTTTTTTTTTTTACATATGTTCATATTAGGGGATGCAGATTAACGCAGATTAATTTATTGTGTGTGAAATTTTGTGGACATGTGACCTCTGCAGCTATATGTTGTTTTTCACAAACGGTTGCCTCAAAACCTGTAGCGAACAATGTATATAATGTCTTTGTATTCCGTAGCATTACAGTTTTCTTTCATTGAAACTAAGAAGACTGATCCTGTTCCAGCATGACAATGCCCCTGCACAAAGCCAGTTCCATTAACACATGGTTGGAGTAAAAGACCTCAAGTGGCCTGAGCAGTGTCCTGACCTCGACGAACACCAAGCTCCTGACTCAAAATCAGAGACCAGCCTCACTAATGCCCTGGTGGCTGAATGGACAAATCCCAACAACCATGCTCCAAAATTCAGTGGAAAGACTTTCCATGGAAGGGAATCCATTATCTGGAATGGAATGTTCAACAGAAGGCAGCATGGTGGCTTAGTTGTTAGAACAGTGGCCTCGGGTCTGTGTGCACGGAGTTTGCATATTCTCCCTGAGCTTTATGGGCTTCCTCTCATAGTCCAAAGACATGTAGATTAGGCTAATTGGTGTTCCCAAATTGCCCGTAGTGTGTGTCTGTGTGTACGTGTGTGCCCTGAAATGGCATGGAATGCTCTGGCCATATAGACTTGGCCATACAGTATACATTTACTAGTGACTAATAGTCTAGGCAAATGTACTGTATTTTGCAAAGTAAGTAAGTTCTATCGTCAGCTGCAAACATGCATATATGCTGCTGCATCATTGTACTGTTCCACTAAATGAGCCCAGATTGATTCAGACTCATTCTCACAGTACTCAACCAGAGAACAACTTGATGGAAAAAGAAAAATGCTTTCCTGTTGCTGCTGTTGATATGGAAGACTACATCCGCAAAGGTCATTGGTCACTGAGCTATAGGAAGAGCACTGTTGATGAGAATAAGAGTCCATGCTGTGCATTCTCACTTTCGGGAGCTGTTTTATTTTGGCCACTAGGTCAACCACATGAGTGTAATATGATGCACAAATACATCATTTTGTGCATTTATGGCAATGATTCATTCCTTTTCGTGATTACCGGTGTAGCCTGAAGCTGCAAAAGTCATTTATAGCCTGTGTATGTCTGTTGAAAGTGCAGTTTAAGCATTTCTTTTCTTTTCTTTTCTTTTATTTATCACTATTTAACTGTGTTAATAAAACATTCTGGAATCGCGGCGCTAGTATTTTTTATTTTGTATCACTTGTTGACTTTGAGACATTATTAGCCGTAAAACTACATGCTACTTTATTCCAGTTTTTGTGAACTATGTTACAGTTTGCCTGTGTCAAAGGGAGGGAATGAGGAGAGCAGAAACAATTAGATCAGAGTGTGAAAATGCCCTCAGGGCATCCAACATGAGGCCAGGCATTGAAAGGCGTGACACCAGACGCGGGGCACTAAGGAAACCAAACCCTTGCAGGACAAAAGATGCTGAAACAGGGAGCCTCGATTTCCTGTGACCACTCCTTTCACCTTCCTTCTCTACCCTCTTCTGGAATACATCACTAGTCATCCAAAAATAACCCCACTTTTTAACAAGGATAAATTAAAATTTAGTTTTCCTATTCAACGCCTGTGGCTGTACAGAATACCTCATGGATATGGTGTATAACTCTAGACTGATAAGTTCTCTGGTCAAACACACACATTGTGTCTGTCTTTCCTTTTCCCTGATAAAACCACACGAGCAAATGTTTCCTCATATCAGACTAACAAGAGCCAAGGTAAAGTCAGTCCTGCAAAAAAAAAGAATAACAGGGTACGCAGCAAAAATGCGCTGCTTTGAACAAACACCAATAGCACATCCATCTGGAGCTAAATGAACACTGTTTGAGCTAATACACCCCTGTAGGTATCAATTCAACTTGCAAGTGTTCATTCAGCACTGGAGGTCTTACTGCGTGTCAAAACCTTGCCGCAGAACTGGGAAAATAACTGAACAGACTTTACTTCTGTCTGAGGAACGATTTAATAACACTCACATAGTTGTAATCCACTGCTAGTCATTAGTTTGACTGTGTAACGTGCTACCCATATTACTATTCATTCTAGTGATGGAAGAAATTTTTCACACACAACGCTAATCATCGTATAATGTTATGTGTAACAGAGGAGGTTGATTCCCATGGCCTTGAATCATTCAGTGAGAACTGAATGATCTAAAACTTTCGATCCACCAATAAGACTGAAGTGTAGTTAGGCCATTACGCCACAAAGGTTCCGTAATATAGAAAGATGTGTAATACATCTGTAAACCCTGAGCTTTTCTGAGACTTGGAGACAGAAGTGTGTATTTGAAGATGTACTCGCTAATGTCTGCAGGAACGTAATGATATTGAAAAACATATCCATATATCAATGTTATATGATATTTTGAGTAATGTGAGGCAGAACTGGAAAACACCTGCCGTATCATTAGTATTTTTAATAACAATTACTAATGATCATTAAAAGCAGCATAGTGTGTTAATGTAAAATAAAAAATTTAATTCCTTGTTTTTGGTAAATAATTATACCTGTCTTCATCTTCTATAACGCTTTTCCTGTACAGGGTAACGCAGGCCTGGAGCCTGTCCCAGGAGACAGGGGCATGAGGTGGGGTACATATTGAACAGAGTGCCAATTCATCTGGACACACACACACAAACACAAACTACGGGCAATTAGGGAATGCCAGTTAGCATTAGCCAGTAATCTGCATGTCTTTGGACTGTGGGAAGAAACCAGATGACTCAGAGGAAACCCACAAAGCACAGGGAGGACATTAAAACTCCATGCACACAAACCTGAGGCGGAAATTGAACCCACGACCCTGGAGGTGCAAGGCGACAGAGCTAACCACTACGCCACAACGCCGCCTAATTACATTCAGCAAATGTGAACTACGTCTGTCAAATATTTATTTTTAGGTATCACGATTTGAATAGAATAAAATTCAATAAAAATAGACGACTAATGCTCTGTTAGAATTACTAGTTCCTCAAGCAAGGCCCTGAGCTTTAGATTAACCTTAACCTTTAGATAAAAGCAATAGATAAATTAAAACAAACAAACAAAAGGACACTAAACAACCCTTAGCTGCTGGGAACAGTAAACCAGTAGTGAACAGTTAAACACACAGCTAGTGTAGAAGTGTTTACTTGGCCACTGAACAGAGCAAATGATTGTAGCTTCATCCAGTAAATACAATAGATAAATAAACCGCTGCCACGTACTGAATCAGACTACAACACCCTTAGCTACATTACCGTTACTCCATATAACTACACGACTACCTAACGGTGGATTTAAAAAAAAAAGCCTTAAAGGATATTTCGTAATAAGTTAACTAGTTAGCGGTTGCGAGAAAACAAAAAATATTTAAAATAATAAATAAATAACTAAATAAATCATTGAAAACCGGTTTGCTTTAGCCAAGTCTTCGGATCCAGGCGGAAGTTGGGAAAATTATGAGGGTCAGTTAATGACGAACAGGGCGTAGTCTGAATCGGTGACCATAAGGAGGGAGTAGTCTGCAAATGGAAATCGGACAGGACCCCAAGCGCCTAGCTTCGAAGCAGCGGCGTTTCGCTACATGACTGATGTGAAGAGAGGAAATTAGAGTCGTTGCCTACCGCAATAGTGCCGGAACGGAGGAGACATGGACGACGCAGCTCGCATGGGATTACACGAGGTGGTAGTGAAACGCAAAAAAAGAACATGTAAATAAATAAAACACGATTTAATCCGTCCCCGAGATCCGCTTTATTCTGCACGTCTGCGTGTACACGTTCATCCCCACCACAACCTCCGCTCGGCTGAAACAAGGGACATCTGAGGTGAATTCCTGATCTCGCGGTTCTACATCGCCATCAGGCTCGGTCAGCGCGCATGCGCAATGCGAGCGAAATTCCGTAAGGCTGACTAGGGTCTTCCCATAGTGGGAGGAAGGAAGCAAGGAGGAAAGTTTGAAGCGAAAACGCGGAGATCTGAATGTACAACATTCCCTGACTTATTGTAGCCCAAATCAGTCAGGGATTAATACTGTATATTTATATACAGTACAGACCAAAAGTTTGGACACACCTTCTCATTCAAAGAGTTTTCTTTATTGTGTTCTTTAGCCCAAACGCGTCTCTTCTGCTTGTTGCCTGTCCTTAGCAGTGGTTTCCTAGCAGATATTCTACCATGAAGGCCTGATTCACACAGTCTCCTCTTAACAGTTGTTCTAGAGATTCTAGAGAACAGTCTGTTCTAGTCTGCTGCTAGAACTCTGTGGGGCATTGACCTGCTCTCTGATCTGAGCTGCTGTTAACCTGCGATTTCTGAGGCTGGTGACTGGGATGAACTTATCCTCCGCAGCAGAGGCGACTCTTGGTCTTCCTTTCCTGGGGCGGTGCGAATGTGAGCCAGTTTCAGCGCTTGATGGTTTTTGTGACTGCACTTTTCGAACACTTTTGTGTCCCAATTTTTCGGACTGACTGACCTTCATTACTTAAAGTAATGATGGCCACTCGTTTTTTTTTTCTTTACTTAGCTGCTTTTTTCTTGCCATAATACAAATTCAGACTCTTTGAATGAGAAGGTGTGTCCAAACTTTTGGTCTGTATATAAATAAAAATTACCAAAAGTATTCACTCACCATGCATATGTGAACTTGAGTAACATCCAATTCTTAATCCATAGGATTAAATATGATGTTGGCCAAACCCTTAGCAGCTATAACAGTTTCAACTCTTCTGGGAAGGCTTTCCACAAGGTTTAGGAGTGTATTTTTGACCATTCTGCTAGAAGCGCATTGGTGAGCTCAGACACTGATGTGGGATGAGAAGGCCTGGCCCGCAGTCTCCGCTCTAATTCATCCCTCATTCTGTCGGGTTGAGGTCAGGACCAGTCAAGTTCTTCCACACCAAACTCGTTCATCCATGTCTTTATGGACCATGCTTAGTCATTTTGGAACTGGAAGGGGCCATCCCCAAACTGTTCTCACAAAGTTGGAGCATGAAATAGTCCAAAATGTCTTGGCATGTTGAAGCATTAAGAGTTCGTTTCACTGGAACCAAAGGGCCAAGCCCAACTCCTGAAGAACAACCCCACATCATAATCCTCCCCTCCCAAATTTACACTTGGCACAAAGAAGTCCGCCAAGTACTATTCTCCTGACAACTACCAAACCCAGACTCGTCCATGCCTCTTGGAGGAGCATGATTCGTCATTCTAGGGAACACGTCTTCACTTCTCTAGAGTCCAGTGACAGCGTGCTTTACACCACTTCATCCGATGCTTTGCATTGAACTTGCTGATGTAAGGCTTGGATGCAGCTGCTCGGCCATGGAAACCCATTCCATGAAGCTCTCTATGCACTGTTCTTGAGCAAATCTAAAGGCCACATGAAGTTTGGAGGTCTGTAGCTATTGTCTGCAGATAGTTTATGACCACTCTGTAATTGTACATGGCCAACCACTTTGTCACTGAGTTGCTGTCATTCCCAATCACTTCCACTTTGTTATAATACAACTAACAGTAGACTGTGGAATATTTAGTAGAGAGGAAGTTTAACGACTGGAATTATTGCACAGGTGGAATCCTATCACGGTACCACGCTGGAGTTCAGTAAGCTCCTGTGAGCGACCCATTCTTTCACAAATGTTTGTAAAAGCGATCTGCATGCCCAGGTGCTTGATGTTATACACAAAGAAGTGATTGGCACGACTGAATTTAATGAATTAGATGGGTGAGTGAATACTTTTGGCAATATAGTGTATATATACACACATAGTCTATCCCAGGAGACTTGGGGCACAAGGCAGGGTGCCAATTCATCACAGGGAACACACATATACACACACTACAGGCAATTTGGGAAAGGCAGGTAATCTAATGTGCATGTCTTTGAACTGTGGGAGGAAACCGTAGTATCCAGAGGAAACCCACCTGGCACGGGGAGAACATGCACACACAAACATTTGACCCTGGAGATGCAAGGCCACATTGCTAACCACTACTGCACCATGCATGTATTATAATTTATTGAACTTATACAAAGGTATGTCCTTAAGGTGGATTTACCTATGGTTTCATGTTTTATTGTAATGAACACAAATAGCCTACAATGTACAATATGCAAAAGACATCTTGCATATGCTTTCTCTCACAGCAACATTACAATACACATCAAACATAAATGATCTTCATGAGAAGCACAGTCATAACAACCTGTACAGTAACTTCTTCGGGAATGGTATAAGTCGCTCACACTGCTTAAAGTGTCAACAGTATCCACAGTAGTACCATACTCTTGGTTGTGTATGGGTGTTGTGTGTTGATTTAGGCTGAGTGTTAGTTATGGAAGTGTGGGTAAGTTAAGAGTTGCTTACAAGTGGTTTTGAGGCTGGAGAAAACTTTAGGAAATAAATCATTTAATTGTTAAAAAAAATAATAAAGCAATAAAAAAGATGGCACTAAATTTGGGGTTTCATTTGTCTGTCTTTTTAAATGAAATAAAATTTAGCATAATACAAGCTCATTACCTATTTTAAATGTTTGAACTAAGAAACATAATAAATTATGTACTTTATTAAACAGTCTTAAATACACTGCCTGGCCAAACAAAAACAAAAAAATCACCACTTCATAAAGGTCAAATTATCAGCAGACACCAAGTGCAGAGAACAATTTAGGAGATGTGAAATAACTGGAACTGGGTTAAAAGCTGAACAACACATGTATAATATTTTAAATTGACGAAAAAGGTATTTTTACAATATGTTTCTTATTTAAAGCAACAAGTAAACCCAAATTCAGGCACACCTTCATGCTACTACATTTAGTTGATTAAAGCTGCAACATTATAAAAGACAAGTGATTCCCATTCCTGGCACTGGAGGATTGCCTGCCCTGCACATTTTAGTGTTTTCCCAGCTCCCAGCACACCTAGTTTAACTATTCAGCTAATTAACGGCCATTCCTGAAATTAAATGGGAATAATAGAGCAGGAAAAATCATTAAAATGTTTAGGAGAGGGGTCCTTCTTTACCTGTGTAATAGACTATTTATGTTATTCTTATTAAATACTATGACATATTATACTGTTCAACTTTAGTGCATATATTTAACAAAGCATTTACTGATAGAGCACTAGTGGTCTACTAGCACGTTGTTGTTCTTGTATTATTTTAGTACGCTAGTACAGTATGTACCGTTTCATGCAATTACCATATCGGCCACTAGATGTCACCAGCCACCAGCTCTAGTACCTCTAGAACTAAAGGAGCATGGTATGTACAGTAGGTAGGTCAGTGGCACCTCTAATTTGACCCTAGGTGTGACTAAGTCTGCTGGTCAGATATATAGAATTAGTTTTTTTGTATATAAATATGGCTTGTTGCATTTTTACACTGCATACACAATGCCTTAACAGTTGCAATTATTAACATACAAAAGGAACTTTACAAAATACAAGCAAATTAGGCCTAATTGTCAATTATATTAACATATAATAATAAAACAAAAAAGCAGTCTGTCAGTGGTAATTTCTCATTGCCTTACGTATTTAAAGCAGCACCATTAATACAGTGTACACATTATTTTATAAGCAGACTGCTGAACATTAGTCCATTTATGGTAAGTTTATAATCTGTTTGCCTTTAACTTTTTTAAAGGCTTTCTAAAATATTTTTTGATGAGTAATATCCTGCAAAAGAAAGTGCAATAAACCAGGTAATCTATATTTCCACTTCATGGACCATTCTAATACTGAGCTTACTTCACGTCCTTTAGGTCGAACCTGAGCATCCATAAAGAGGAACAGTGGTTTCTCTTTAATTCCATAAGGCACCACTCTGCCCCCCTGGATTCATATGACAATGTAAGATTATGGTTTAGCTTAATGACTGGGTTAATGCGATTTCATATGAACACATTTTCTAATATATCAAACAAATCCAACCACATCATCATGCTCATTACTTGCTTCTATATCCTTGCTCATTGTTTGCTTCTTCATTTACTCAGAATACACTGCCGTCTTCAGCTCTACCCAAGTTTGCTTAAGCTACTGCATTTCTCCAGCTCGCTCTGCTGCAGAGGACGGGAAGACGATGGCAAGTTGCGGTTTCGCTTCATGTTGAGGGAATTCACTGATATCTTGCGGAAAGTCGAGAGCCTGTGGCGGAAGTTCTCACCAGAAAAGAAATAAAGCATGGGGTCAAAACAGGAGTTGGCAGCAGCCAGGCACAGCGTGATTACCACAGACTTCTGCATGAAGTTGATCTCATCGCAGGAAGCACCTTGCTTCTTAAAGTGGAGGTGCACAGTGCGCTGCACATGGTAGGGCATGAAGCTGACAAAGAATGCCAGCATGACAATTACAATCATGCGGATGGCCTTTGTGCGCGTGTTTTGCTGTTTCTTCATTGCATTAGAGTTTCTCAACAGTGCGCGCACAATACCAACATAGCAAACCAGGATTACTAGAAATGGCACAAGAAAACCCACCACCAGTGAGAAGTAATTAAGAACCTCCAGCTTCTTGAGGCTTTTTGACTCGGCTGGAGGCTCAAAGCATTTGGTTTTGTTGGTCTTCATGTCAATGTACTGGCCAGAGACCAGGAACGGTGAGCTGGTGGCACAAATGAAGACCCAAATGCAGATGCAGACAACTCGTGCCCGCCTCTCAGTGGCCATGCGCAAATTCTGCACAGGGAAGACAATGGCTAGGAAGCGTGTAAAGCTCATGGCCATCATAAAGAAGATGCTGCAGTAGAGGTTGACATAGAGTGCATACGAGCTGATGCGGCAGAGGAAGTCACCCAGTATCCAGTGGCCCTTTTGCACATAGTAGAGGACGCGGAAAGGCAGCGTGCACACACACAGGATGTCTGCCACCGCCAGGTTCAGCATGTAGACATGGAAGGCAGAAGATTGACGGTAGGTCCGAATGAGCACCACCAGTGCAAAGCCATTGCCCACCAAGCCGAAAATGGTGATGATGGAGTAGGCAGTGGAGTAGACTTGGTTTCGGAAGTCATCAATTGAGGGGCAGGACAACTCGGTGGTGTTGTTTGCCATTTTCGTGGATCTTTAAAGTAAAACAAAAATGAAAAGCATAAACAGTCATGAAACACAAAAGTTACACAGATTACAAACATTAAGACACTATGACGTTATGACATGGGGTTATGGGCAAATTTAACTGTTATGCATATTAGGCTAATTTCAAGCTATAAAAAGTATAGTAATTGGATAAGTCAATTAGTTAAAACATATGAACAGCATGAAATGAAACGCACAGTTTCAGGGTCCCCAGGTTAAATCCTGAGCTTGATTTACTGCCTGTGGGGGAGACAGATACTGCATGTGTTTCTGTGCATCATCACCCTGTTTCCATGTGCTTTTCTGGTTTTTCAACTTGTCTGGTTGTCAGGATATCTATGACTGAGTGTGTATACATGGTGACCTGTGACATATAGCACTTTTAACAACGAACCTTGTTACAAATCATCTTTAGAGAAATGTAAAAAAAAAAAAATTACATTCAAAAAAATGTGTGTGTGTGCAGATAACAGGATAAAGCTGATATTGGAGAATGATCAAATGAAGAAATTAATAAAATAATAAAGAAATAATGCCTGTGTAAACATTTTGAACATGCGTGTAAGTGAACTGGCTACACCTCAACTGCTACTAGATGTGAATCAATGTGTACATGGTGTCAGTAATGGTCGCAGTACTAAGAGGTTTTATTATTGCATGCATGTTAGTTTTGGCTAAGCCTCAATTCTAAGAAAGAGCCACCCTTAATTATTGAGTGTATACACATGAAATGTTTTGCTTTTGTCTACAATTTGGATGTTTTCCTAAATGTGAAACACAATCAAACCAAAGCATTAAATTTTGAATGCACGGAAGACAAGTTTTAACAAGAAGTTTAAATATTTAATCTTATCTTAGTCTGTGTGGTTGTAAACAGTCTAGAGATTCAATGATTAAGGACTGAAACGCACTGTTCGTTGTTATTTATTGATTGATTTATATTTATGATCGCAGAACTGGAAATCAACTTTCGGAAAGTGAATTGTAATTTTTTAAGTCTGAGCCATATTGAATTTTACATGATATTTTAAAGATACGTTTAGGTGTAAGCCAGACCGATTCATGCACCTGCATAACATGTTTAGAAGTACAGAATGAGAAAAGGACTAGTTCTTACATGCCGGTTATATTTTAAATGGAAAAGTAAAGACTGTTAAATGGTTTACCCAAGATTTTGAATGGTTGAATCGTTTATCCAGGTAGTCCTCGGTGTGTCTGGGAGAGCTGATCAGAAAGACTTTCCCCTTCAGTGGAAAATACACTCGGCTTGGGTCTGATCCGGTCTGATTAAAGGCGCTGTTACACAGACACTCAGCCTGTAGGGAACGCGCGCCTGAAGCACGACGCGCGCGCGCAAAGAGTAGGGGTTAGTGTGCGCGCGCATTCCTGGCAAAGTGAACCACGTGCTTCATGCAATCAACCGTGCTGTCTAAGCTTTAACTCTTACTAAAGCGCTGCACGCGCAGAAAACGTTACGTTTAAAGCACACGCGCTTTCTCGCAATGTATATGTAGCATGCTTAGTTCTAGTTCATTATGCCAGGCACTGCAGTAGAAAAGGGTTTATTTTTTGACCAGATATTTACATATACTTCAGAAAAAAAAAAAAAAACTTTTTACCCTTTACTGTCACACATAAAATCAGAGAAATCTTTTAGATCAATAAATATTACCTTTTTTTTTTTTTTGCATTTGTTAAATGTCAGAATTGAGCAACGGAGAATTTTTTGGAATTGTTTTTATTACTTTCATCAGTCAAAAATTGACACACACTTCCTTAGTATTTGGTAGAATTGCCCAGAAACTGTTTCACTTTGGCCAAACGTTTCGGGTGTCCTTCCACAAGCCTTCTACAATAATTTGCTGAAATTCCTGGTGTAACTGGGTCAGGTTTGTAGGCCTTCTTGCTCTTGTGATGGCCGCTCCGATACCGTACCTTGACTTTGTTGTCCTTAAGCCACTTTGTAACTAATTTGGAGGTATCCTTGGGGTCATTGTCCATTTGTAAGACCTATTTGCGCCTAAGCTTTAACTTCCTGACTGATGTCTTCAGATGTTGCTTCAAGATATCCACATAATTTTCTTTTCTTATGATGCCATCTATTTTGTGAAGTGCACCAGTCCCTTCTGCAGCAAAGCAGCCCCACAACATTATGCTACCACTCCCAGAATTCACAGTTGGGATGGAGTTCTGTAGTCTGGCTTTTTTATGGTGATTTTGAAGAAATGGCTTTCTCCTGCCAAAGTAACCTTTCAGCTTATGGTCGTACAGGACTTGTTTTACTTGTCTTACCAGTTTCAGCCAGCACCTTCACAAGGTCTTTTGCTGTTGTCCTGGGGTTGATTTGCACATTTTGCACCAAAACACGTTCCTCTCTGTCTCCTTCCTGAGCAATATGATGGTTACACATTCCCATGTTTTTCATACTTGCATATTATTGTCGGAACGGATGAACGTGGTAATATATATATTGATCTAAAGTGTATGTGGTGGTGGTGGTGGTGTGTGTGTGTGTGTGTGTGTGTGTGGGGGGGGGGGGGGGTATCCTGCCTTGGATTGGCATGTCCAGGGTGTACCTTGTCTTGTGCCCAAAGTTGCCTGTGATAGGCTTCAGACTCCCTGCCTGCAACCCTGTACAGGATAAACAGTATAAAAAATTGATGTTTGTTAGATATTAATAAATACAAAGGTGAAGGCTATATTCAATATTACATGTAGACTGAGCTGGAGAGACTGGATTCACCTGTTCTATGTATATTTACATACATATAAACATCACTGACATCCCCAAGACACACATTTCTATTTCTTAAGTTAATTGTGTGTGTGTGTGTGTGTGTGTGTGTGTGTGTGTGTGTGTGTGTGTGTGTGTGTGTCCATCCTGCGATGCATTAGTATCCTCCAGGTCCCCTCGACCCTATACAGAATAGGCGGTATAGAAGATGATGAAGATATTTTGTCATAAATGTATGCTCACTAGACATAAGTATATCCTCATATGGACTAAATATATGCTTGCCCAATAAGAACCCATGGCGACACTGGTATTACAAGCCCTTTAAATGTTCTGGAGAGTTCCCTCCTCAGCTTTATATTTAACTTTAACTAATGGTGTCTTTAAGCGACATCTAATGAACATTTTGGTGAAGTCATGTGACAATCTGTGAGTTTGTGTATCCATGGCACCATTTCCAAAATAGATGTGTGTCTGGATAGCACATGTGACAGAATTAGCTAATTTTAAAAAGCTTGTTTTATATATATGCTAAAAGTTCATTGTTTCATTCTGTTTAACAATTCCTGTGATCTCATATCTTATATTTAACCTATTCAGCATTTCTTGAACAAACAGATATAAAACAAAAAAAGGGGAATGTCGCTGTGCCATGTCACATTGGGCTTTTAACCCTAAAATTGTCAGGGAAAATGACATGCGATATTTTTCAAAATGTGTTTCTTGTGGTCTGTTTAGTCTGTGTTATGTCCCCCATTAAGGAGAAATGGGTCTGGGTTCTGGTAAGCATTGTGGCCTCGCACCTCCAGGGTCAAGGATTTGCTTCGGGTACTCTGGTTTCCTAACTAGCTATTATATTGAACTATAGAGTTTTGGAACTCTTAAGCATTTTGGGTTGTGTTTCATGCCAATAAAAATCTCATTTTTAGAACATCCCTTTAATTCCAATGTATTCTGTCAAATTGTATTCTGTCTGCTTGCAGTATGCATACAGTATGTTTAATTATGTACAGCACTTGCATTATACAGGGTAGCAACGGTAGCCGCTAGCTAGTTAAACCACAGAATTAATGAATGTTACTAACAATGTTACCCTCTTTTAAAAACCTTTTCTCTGTAAATCTCTATTAGACTTGTACATTAATGCTATCAACAGTATAAACACTTCAACTGCAGTTAAAATACTTTTAAATATTGTTAAACATTAATCATTACCTCAGTCAGATAAATCTTCTTTTATTTGTGGAGTACCTGTACTGTTGTACTTAAAAAGTACATTTTATGGTATGTACTTAGTACTTCAAAAAAAAAAAAGTGGTACTTCTAAGTTAGGCAAGTACAATTACTTGAGTATTGTTTTCTTGTATTCCTACATCCCAGTATTCCTGGGAGAGTTTCCAAACCCACAGTGACCCTGACCAGACTAAAGCAGTCAGTAAAAGTGAGTAAGGGATGTTCAACATCTTAGATGTTTTGCATAATCAGTTATTGATCGATAGCTTTTTTTCACTTGATGATGTGGGGTTTACAGGAATAGGTGTCAAGTACACTAGTCAGCGTTAACCACACAATGCAAAACATTAAGCCCAATATTATGGGTTCCACTTGTACTACCAAATAGCTCTGGCCCCTTGTAGGCATGACTCGACTAGACCTGTCTAGCACCAGGATGTTAGGATGCTGTGAGATACAGGATGGGTCCTCTGTGCATTGGTCATTGTTTTGTCCGGTGCATTCCATGGATGCTCTTTGCCCGCTGGGCTCAGTACATGGCGGGCTGTGAGCCAGTGTGTGTTCTGGTGTCTTTCTATCATTTCCAGTGATTTGTGCAGCATCGGACCGAATGGAATGGACTGTGAGTTTACTGGTGTAAAGTTTGTTATCACTGTTATTCACTTGACACTTCAGTGGTCTTAATGTTATGGTTTTTGATAAGTGTATAGTAACAACGAGAGAAAAAAGTGCAATGGTTGATTTAAAAAAAATAATACATTCTCAGATGTAATTCTTAAATTATAGATAACTTTAAATTTTCTGTACTTTAAAACACTTAAGATTTTTTTTTCTATCTTGAATAAAATGCTTGCTTATGTTAGGATGGCTTCTTGCCAGTCACTTAATAGACACTCCCCAATGCCTCTTTACTTTACCCTACCTCAGTCTACCCAGTGCTCTTGTGAGCCAAAATCACTGTGTGCTTCGTAATGACAAGAATCATACTAAAACCACTGGTTAATTAACTCGTTGCCGGTGCTGAGGATAAAGCTGCATGTAGAATTAATGACTTTGCTCCTGGACAGGTATGTAAAGACAATCAGTATAACACTTTAAATTGTCTGACTGGCTGCATTTGCATTACAGAATAAGTGTACTGTATTTGTGGTCTTTAAGCATATTAACAGCCCTTTTGAACATGTTTATAAATGGTAACAGGCAAATTATTATAGAGCTAAGAGCACATACACATGTAAGAACCTATTATAAAGGGGAGAAAAAATGCTCCTGCTACCTGTGATATTTATCTGTACTATTGAACTATTGTATGTGTGCATGGGAGGGAGTGGAGGCAGGGTCAAGAATTATATATTTTTTTAAAAATTTAAAAAATTGTTCAAGCCTCATTCAACACATTCATTTACTTAAGTAATGGCAACATTAACCATTTAAAATTGCAAATACTTTACAGACGATATTGATCCCCTTCTAAATTTATATATTCTCAGTGTTGGGTTCTAATATAAGAAACATCAAGTAGGTTTAATATTTGTGCAAGGAACTATAAATGAGTCTGTCACGGAGCAGCATGTCCTGAGTTAACCAGGAGATAAGGAAGTTTGTATTTAACACCTGTGTTAGCGTAAACAAATAAGACAGCAAAGAACAAACTTGGAAGACCAGGTCTACTTCATATTAGGAGAAGTAC